>CM042856.1:8170134-8272634 GCA_023658055.1 Thaleichthys pacificus
AGTAAGTTCCCACATCTGAGGGGTTTTGCTTTGTTAGGAAGGTGCATGACAAAGAACATAAGAGGGAGATACAACAAGTACTGGAATATAAAATGGAAAACATAACAATAAGATTAAAAATACATAAGAAATAAATAATACGATCAAATATCATAAAATGATGATTTAAATAATGAAGAGCCGTAGAGGAAGTCCATAGACGACTCCACAGTGTTGACTGGGGAGTCACACGGGTGATGAGGCTCAGTGTTGACTGGGGAGTCACACAGGGTGATGAGGCTCAGTGTTGACTGGGGAGTCACACAGGGTGATGAGGCTCAGTGTTGACTTGGGGAGTCACACAGGGTGATGAGGCTCAGTGTTGACTGGGGAGTCACACAGGGTGATGAGGCTCAGTGTTGACTGGGGAGTCACACAGGGTGATGAGGCTCAGTGGTTGACTGGGGAGTCACACAGGGTGATGAGGCTCAGTGTTGACTGGGGAGTCACACAGGGTGATGAGGCTGCTTCATCTTATTCATGTTTTACTTGAAAAGAAGCACTGCAGGTCTCCAGTTGTAAACAGACGGACCTTGGCCAACAGTCAAAACAAGCGGTGTCTGGACTTCAGCACGGTCACTGTCTGCATGTCTGCAGCCTACATTGCTAATTAAGTTGTGTTGAAGTTGACCTTGTCAGTGGAGAACAGTCAATGTCTACCAGGTAAACATTGCTTAATGAAGTTGTGCTTACTAAATTATCAAGTACATTGACAAGAATTCCTGCATTGCTAATAAAGTTGTGTGGATGGTGTTGTCATGGTGACTGGAAAACACTGGGTGAGGCCTAATACTGAATTCTTAGTATTGGGCCTGAGTTCTCAAGAACGTTTCTAAAAATGTGTCCTCAGGAACGTTGCTGGTGGAGAACATGCAGATCCAGGGGCGGTCTGAGGACCCAGACAGAACCATCTCCCTGTCCCTCAGAGATAACTACAACAACTGGGTCATACTGGACCCCGTCAGACAGAGACTCTACCTCAACAGCACCGGACGAGTTCTGGACCGAGATGTAAGTACCAGGCTGGTACCAGAGGATTCTCACTCTGATGGAACAGACAGTGTGTGTAGCCTTTCTTGTGTGTGTGTGTTTCTGGATTCCTTAGTCTAGTATTTGTCAACCATGTTGACCTCATCAACGTTCAAGTGAAACAATGAAAATCAGCCTGTATCAGATTAGGCTGGTTCCATCCAGTTCCCGGGTTGATTAGCAGAGAGGGATGTCATTTTATTTCAAACCTGTCATGTCAGGACTGTGATGTATTTATCTGATATCCACCTCCCTCCCTCCCTCCCCCAGCCCCCCTCCTACATCCAGTCCATCGTGGTGCAGGTGCAGTGCACCAACGAGCTGGTTGGCACGGTGATCCTCCACGAGGTGCGCATCGTGGTGCGGGACAAGAACGACAACTCTCCCAGATTCCAGCAGCCACGCTACTACACTGCCATCAACGAAGTGAGTGTGTGTGTGAGTGTGTGTGTGTGAGAGTGAGTGAGTGTGTGAGTGGGTTAAAATACGTCTGTATGTCTTCTGTCTGTTTCTCCCACTCCCGCATTTTTCTCTTTTACTCAGATACGCCCAGACACGCACACACACACACACAGCTCACTTACTCCTGGCCACCAGTGAGCAGTTTCCCATTACCTTCTATTAAATATTTCTGCCCATTCACCTGAATGGGGGCTCATACAATTTGGAGAAATGGTGTAAAAAATATGAAATATGCCCGCGTTGCTCAGTGAGCAACACCGGGTCATAACTTACAGTGTAATTAGATTTATTCAGATGAAGGTTTTTCTCTGCAGAGAGGATGAGGCTCAGAGTCATTAAAGAAATAGTCCAGTTCAGCTAACCTGGAAGTGGTGGTTCTCGGATAACAACCATGCAACGCTTTGCCTGTATATCATGCCTCATAAAAACTGTTGTCGCAGGTCCAAGTGCTCTCAAAGCAGGACTACAATGGTCCCTAACTACAGGGGTCTATCTCAGCTTGTAATGACTGTTCTAGCTGGCTATGTAAGTGTTAGCGCTACTAGCAGCTATTAGCTAGCTACAGGGGGTTCTGGTTGGCTCATTGTTGAAAGATAGCCTCACAGAGGGGATGTTTTTAACAAGAATCCAATGTATGAGCACAGCTGTAGACTACCAGCTATAGTCACTAGCCTGTACAAAGTTGATGATTCTCGTTAGAAAAATGTACTAGGAAATAGGACTGTTGTCTTTTTTGGTCACTAGGTAGCACTTTAGCCAGCTAATCAAGAAAAATAGGCTACCTGTCTAGGTGGTTGCGAGGCATACGTTATTAAACTGTTTAAAAAGTAAAGTACTTAGCCAACTAACATCTCTGACTGCCCACCCTGTCATAGAAATATAAAATCGTCCCTGTTCAGGCCTCCGAATGACACTCTCACAAAAACACTCTCACACACACACACACACACACACACTCTCTCACATATGCACTCTCTCTCTCTCTCTCTCTCTCTCTCTCTCTCTCTCTCTCTCTCTCTCTCTCGCTCTCACACACACACACAAACACACTCTCACACACACACACAACACACTCTCACACACACACACTCTCTCCCACGCATACAAACGGTCTCTGGAAGTTTATCCCGCGAGGCCCTGAGTGAAAACTGTGTAGAGACAGAAAGTAGCTCTGCCTAATTAAAACCAGTTCCCCTGAGGGTTGTTGTGGTAGATTTAGCCTATTAGAAAGTTGTCATGCAGAGTGGCAGAGAGCACAAACACACACACTAACTCTTCTGGTCGCACACTGCGAGATGTCACTCTCAGAACAGTTGAGTATTGATTTACATGTGGTTATAGAGTCTCTGGAGCTTCAGACCTGAGGAGCAGGAACACTGACGTCAGCTGGCAGAATGACACTGCCAAGTAGGTCAGCAGAGGAGGGAGGTGTGGTGTTAGAGGGATGGGGAGATGGTGATGATGGAGATGGAGGGATGGGGAGATGGAGGGATGGTGTTAGAGGGATGGGGAGATGGTGATGATGGAGATGGAGGGATGGTGTTAGATGCATGGAGGAGTAGGGTATTGTCGGAAAAATGGAAGACGTAACACTTTTATTCTGTATAAAATGATACTGTGTTTAGCTTTGTGTGCAGAGAGGCCTACCCCCAAATCTGAACTCTGGGTAAACATACAAGACCCTTATCTTGGGGCTGAGGACTAAGAAGAGGGGGGTTTGTTTGTTTATTTAAAGGAGATACTGTTTGACAGAGCTAGAAGGAAGACTGAGGTCTGGTGACCATTAGCTTGTCACCTAGTGGGGGTAGGGTTGATGTTGTAAATGTCCATTGCTAGGGACGCACACACGTAAACACGCACACACGCACACACACGCGCCAGGTCTATGCAAGGGAGCCAATGAAAGAAGAGCCATGGGACATTTGCATGCCTTTGTTTTAGACAATAACAGTCAAGAGCGGTTCTGTTTAAATAGGTTGCTGGCACAACATGCTAGCGGACAAACTTTGTAGCACAATGGCGGGTGATGTTTTGTCTCCTTGCGGCCGCAAGCAATAAAGCTTTCTTGACTTGTTCACCGCACTGTGCAATGCTTGATAGATTAATAATGCTGACAGGTATAGAGGGATGGAGGGAGAATTCAGTGGAGGGATCAAGTAATGAATTTGAATGAAAGGCCAACAGGATATTAATGTGTTCATTAATGTGTGTGTGTGTTGGTGTAATTAGAGGCAGATCAACTTTCTGACCAATGGTGATTACATTGGCACTCATGCATGGACTGGCAGCCAAACATGTTTGTCTCAGAGTACTGATGCATGGAGGGACGAAGGGGGCAGAGGATGGTGTGTGTGTGTGTGCGTGTGCGTGTATGTGTGTGTGACAGGAATGCACAACCATGAGACCAGACAGCCTAATTCATCATTATGTAATATGGACTCGCATGTCGTTACGTTTTCAATAATGCACGCTCCTGAGTTTCTGCGGCACTGCACAGAAAACGAGAGAGACAGACAGGGGGCATCTTTACTCACGATGTCACATCCTGTGTTGCAGCTCACCCCAGTGGGCACGACCATCTTCTCCGGCTTCAGCGGGAACAACGGAGCCACCGACATTGATGACGGGCCCAATGGACAGCTCGAATACACCATTCTCTACAACCCCAGTGATCCGGTAAGATCTAGAACACACCGTCCACGTTCTAGAATGGTCCGTCCAGATTCTAGAATTCCATCAAGGTTCTAGAATACACCGCCCATGTTCTAGAATGTACTGTCAAGGTTGCAGAATACACCCTCTACGTTCTAGAATGTACTATCCAGATTCTAGAATACACCCTCCCAGTTCTACAACTTACTATGCGGTTTCTAGAACATGCTCTCCAGGGTTTAGACGCTCAACAAGACTGCCTTTCCCAATCCTCTGGCTAAGCAAGGTCAGAAGGCCAGACATGCCAGGGTAATCTCAGCAGGGAACCAGGAATGCTTCATCGCTCTGGCACACCATGAATGTGTGATGAGGTCAGGAGAGGAGCTTTGCTCAGCAGACTCTCCTCACCCGGCTGTGTGCCGCACCAGCTCTGACCTTTCACCCCGTCTCCTACTGACCCTGACCCACATTCCCTCCAGTGCAGTCGACCTCTCCTGGCATTACTATTCATGTCTTGGGTGTGTGTTTGTGTGTGTGTGTCTGTGTATGCATGTACATCTGCGTGCATGTCTGTGGGCGTGTGCACGTGCATGTACGTGTGTGAGTGTGTGTGTGTGTGCGCATGTATGTGCGTGTGTGTGCACGTACGCGTGTGTGTGACAGACAGCCAACAGGACGTTCGACATTCCTCTCACCCTGTCTGGTTCGGTGGTGTTGAAAGAGAGACTGAACTACGAAGATATCACCCGCTACCTGGTCATCATCCAGGCCAACGTACGTCTGCGGGGGGGGGGGGGGGGGGGGGGGATGAGTCACGGATGATTTACCAGGCCTTAGTCACGGATTAGTCAGAATGGATGAATATACAGTATGAATACTATTGTATTGCACACACACACACACTCTCCAGACTTAACATCCTGGCACTTAAACACACACACAAACACATGCACACACACATCTTTTTTAACGTCTGAAGATAGACATGTTTACTGTACTTCCTGTGAGCGGGCTGGTGAGCGCCCGTGGTGGGTGTCTGTGTGTGAGAGAGACTGTGTTAGACCTCCCGTTAACAGTCACACTCCCTCCCTACCTACAGGACCGGGCGCCGTACCCTAACGAGCGTCGCACGGCGACCACCACGCTGACGGTGGACGTTCTGGACGGGGACGACCTGGGCCCCATGTTCCTGCCCTGCGCCCTGGTGGACAAGACCCGTGACTGCAGCCCTCTCACCTACCGGGCCAACATCCTGGAGCTAACCGACCCGGTAAGGCTGGTACCCAGCACTGTACCCAGCACACACCCTGACCGGCCGCTGGGACACATCCAGTACGTACAGAAACACTACCCCATTAAATCCAATCCAATCCAATCGAATCCAAGATAATCCACTCTAATCTAATCCTATCAATGTATGTTGCACTACTACTAGAGATATATTTATATTTGGTACAAGTAACCCACTTAGGAAGAGATCTTATGGAAATAGCTTCTCGGCTGTTAATGCCTGTTCACCTGGTCATGTGACTGCAGAGAGCAGGTGTAGCTCTGGGTTGGTGCTAGGTCTGTCTGTAGATCAGCTTATGTCTGGTGTCTGTAGACCAGGTTATGTCAGCTGCCTGTAGACCAGGTTATGTCTGGTGTCTGTAGACCAGGTTATGTCTGATGTCTGTAGACCAGGTTATGTCAGCTGTCTGTAGACCAGGTTATGTCTGGTGTCTGTAGACCAGGTTATGTCAGCTGTCTGTAGACCAGGTTATGTCTGGTGTCTGTAGACCAGGTTATGTCAGCTGTCTGTAGACCAGGTTATGTCTGGTGTCTGTAGACCAGGTTATGTCTGGTGTCTGTAGACCAGGTTATGTCAGCTGTCTGTAGACCAGGTTATGTCTGGTGTCTGTAGACCAGTTTATGTCTGGTGTCTGTAGACCAGGTTATGTCAGCTGTCTGTAGACCAGGTTATGTCTGGTGTCTGTAGACCAGGTTATGTCAGCTGTCTGTAGACCATATTAGATCTGTAGACCAGTCTAGGTCAAGCAGATGAGTTCTGGTGTCTGTAGATCAGTGTGGGTCTAAACCGAACGTATTCTGCTGGGTCTGCGTATCTCTGGGAGGGTTGTAGAGGCACGGAACAGACAAACGACCTGAGCGATTATTCCCATGTGAGTAGTTGTACACCTCAGGCTGTCTGAGGACTAAGTGTTTGTGCGGGGTGTCGTTGGGGACTGTGAGCTGTTTGGGGGGTTGCTGAGTAGGGGGGCTGAGTCCAGACGAGTGTGTGTGTGTGTGGGGGGGGGGGGGGTTGCTTAGTGGGGGGCATGTGTGGGGGTGTCTGACTCAGGCTGGGGACGATCATTCTCCGGTCTAATTGAGCCTCTCAGACACAGCTTCCACACCAGGGGAAAGAAACCAGATAAATAACCGTTTTCTGCAGCCTCATTAAATTCTCCCCAGCTCTAGAGTGACAGCGATTATTATCTCTCTGTAGTGATTCGTCCGCTCCTAGTGCTTGAAAACGGTCTCACAGAATGAGCCATGTCATTCAATTACATCTGTCATTAGACTACTTTAAAGCAACAGCAGTATCAACACTTTTTAATTATAGGAAATAATCTTACAGTCTTGTTATTTCATAAAAGTTGTTTACAAATCCAGCAACTCTTCCACTCCAAACAGACCTAGACAACCGTCACAGCTGACCTCGAACCACATAAAATGACAAGTTTGTGGCTCCGGAAACAGCTACGCGTGTTGTTTTCCAGACGCTGCCCTCCTCGCCAGTGAGTTGAGGTCACATGCTGGGGGCCAATGACTGTGTCACAGCATAGTAACAAGGTGGCCAGATCAGGTTTACGCCCATGTTTCAGGAGGCTGGACCGGGGCCTGGTGGAGCCCACTCAAGGGCAGGTTTTACGAGGCCTGCTGCTGCTCCAGGGAGAAGAGGATGATTATGTATGAGGAAATGGCCACGGCCAACTTCCTCTCTTATCAGGCTCTCGGTAAACACACCCAAGGGCTGCCAGCGGTGCCATCACTCACTGGGATGGGATTGTCTCTCTCTCATTCTCTCTTTCACACACACACACACATGCACTCTCTCTCTCTCTCTCTCTGTCTCTGTCTCACTCACTCTCAGACACACAGACACTCCCAGACAGACCCACACACAATCAATAAAACAATGTGTGAGCTGGGGGAGGCTGAGCGCAGCTGGGAAAAAAAAGTGTGTCTGGCACAGGGGATCATATAGACTCTGTCATTTAGGTAAATAAAACAAACACACACACTCACACACACACACACACACACACACACGTGAGACACACATTAAATCACAGAGGCACACTAAACTTCCAGGAATAGAAGTGTTTCTCGGGACAACAGCCCATCCTCTCTCTCAGTGGTGTCTCCAGGCTCTGAAGAGCTGTTCCTCAGCGTGTGTGTGTGATTGGGATAGTGTGTTGTGTGGGTGTGTGTTTGTGTGAGGGTGTGTGTGTGTGTGCTGCATGTCAGTGGAGCAGCAGACAACAAGCATCTCCCCCTCTGACTCACGCTCCCAGCTACTTCTCTCTCTCTCTCTCTCTCTCTCTCTCTCTCTCTCTCTCTCTCTCTCTCTCTCTCTCTGTCCTCAAAATTCTCTGTCGTCCTCTCGCTCTCCTCTAAACTAATCTATCTTTCCTCTAGACTCTCTTCCCTCAGTGTTCTCCTTATATCTCTCCTCAGGCTCCAAATTCTCCCTCTCTCTCCTCTCAGTTCATGGTGGTCAGTGACAGGTGACAGGTGACAGGTTTTTCATCGTGGACAGGTCCTTGTCCGCCCACCTGCCCACCTGCCCTCCACCCCCCTCCTGTCCCCCCAACCCCTGAAAGGACTCTCTCTCTCTTTCTCGCTCTCTCTATGTGTGTTCGTCCAGCTGGGCCTCTGTGACTCAGCCCAGAATAGGACCATTCAGGTGGTCGTCCGCATGTCTGGATGTGTTCTGAGCTCCCGGGCTCACCTGCTGGGGACAGGACAGTCCCCCCTGGGGTCAGAGACGGCACCCAGCTGGGTGTTGTTGTCGTTTAGCAGAAGGGTTCTTTTGCTCACGTCCAATCGGTGAAAGGGGGAAGTGCAGGTGCTTTGTGATGAAGCACAAAGCACCTGCGGAGCCTGCAGTGAGTGGCTCCGGAAAGGACGATCGGGAACCTGTTTTGATTGGGAACCTTTTCTTGTCTCTTCTTGTCTTTTCTTTTCTTCATGTCTCTTCTCATCTCTTCCCCTTCCCCTCCCCCTCTCTTCTCTTCTCTCTGTAGGTGAACGTGAACCCACTGAACGTGACTCCGCCCATCCAGGCCGTGGACCAGGACCGGAACATCCAGCCGCCCTCCAAGAGGCCAGGGATCCTGTACTCCATCCTCATTGGTGGGTTCATGTCCATGCTGCCGATGCACAGCATCAGTCATCATCCACTGGCCTGTAATGACTAGAGAGAATGGGAGGAGGGAGGGATGGAGGCATCGGGGATGGAGGGAGGGAGGAACGGACGTCTAGAGGGAGGCACGGATGAGTGGATGGAGGGGTGGATGGGGTGAGGCAAGGGGGATTAATGGAGGGGGAAAGTGATGGATGGATGGATGGAGGGATGGATGGGGGGTGGGTGGTGAGACAAACAGGGAGAAGGGGTGATGGAGAGGAGGGATCGTCAGAAAGAGAGACGGAGAAAGAAGGCGGTAGGAAACGATGGAGAGAGTACATTGCAGGACCTGTGGAGAGCTGAGATGAGTACTGTCAGCCTCGAGGTTGTAGTCCGGGCCCGGAGCTTCCCTGCTGTTCAGGAAATGTTCCCCGCTGTTCTAGAATGTTCCATCTCTCTCTGGGAGGCCAATCAGAAACCTGCCACTGGTGCTTTGGAATAAGTCCAAACTCCCCTCCTCCTCGCTTGTTTTCCACCCAATCATTTGTCTACATCCTCTCTCCTCCCTCTCTCCTTCCTCTTTCATCCTCTCTCATTCTTCCCGTTCCATAGTACTCTCGCCTCCTTTCACCTCCTCCTCCCTCCTCCCTCCCCCTGTCCTCCTCTTCCTTCCACTTTTCTCGTCCTCTCTCCCTCCTCCCTCTCTCTCTTCACATCAGTTTGACAGCGCTGGATACTGGTTATCCCAGACACACACTGAGTAGGGGGACTGGCTGTAAACTTCTCCTCTCTGTCTCCCCTCTTTTCTCTACTATCCTCTGTGTCTCCCCCTCTCCACTCTTCCTCCCCTCTCCTGATTGGAGAAGATGAAGTGGAGAGGATGAGGAGAATACAAGATGTGAAGAGGAGGAGAGGAGGGGGATGAGGAGAGGATAGGAGAAGAGAAGAGGGGCAAGGAAAAGGAGAGGAGACTAGAATCAGTCCTGTGAGGATCCTTCTAGATTGGTCCCTGAAAGGTCCCTCTCCCATATCCCTGACATGGTGGTGGTAGGGGGGGGGGGAGGGACTTGTGATGTAATGTCCTGTTTCCTGTGTAGGGAAGCCAGATGCGTACGCCCACTTCTTCTCTCTGAACCGTACCAGCGCAGAGCTGCTGCTACTCAGGCCCATTGACAGAGAGCTCTACCAGAGATTCGACCTGGTCATCAAGGTAACCTACGTGTGTGTGTGTGTGTGTGTGTGTAGTTATCTGCGTGTGTCTGTGTGACCGTGTGCCTACACTTGTGTTTTTGTAGGCGTGTGTGTGTGTGTGTGCACGAGTGTGTGTTTGTGGTACACAGCTCACAAGGATGTGCCAGATATATAGCTTTCATCTATACGTGAGATTATCTCTTAACAACATTCTGCATGCTGCAGGAATCCCCTCGGCTCAGAATCTTATGTAGATCGGTGTGTGTGTGTGTGTGTAGAGAGAGTGTCATCCTGCCGCTGGGTGCTCATAGCCAGATTGGTAACTCTATCGACCTCAGATGTGCTTGAGTGATTTTCTCCTCCAGGAGTGGAGAGGAAAGTGGGAGAGTGCCTCGTCTTCAGTACAAACTCCCTCCTCCTCTGCTCTCTCCTCCCTCCCTCCCCCCCCACACCCGCCATTGGTCACATCTCCCCTTGTCTCTTCCAATTCTCAACACTTCACCCCTCTTTTCTTTCAATCCCCCTACAACCCCCCCCCCCCCACACACACACACACACACACACCAGTAAGAGCTGCAGTAACACACACACAGGTCTGCAGTAACCCCATTTACCAAACTGCCCCTCGCTGACAGTTATAAAGTGTTAGTGCTTTACCAGGTGAGAGCTCGTTCTCTCTTCCCATAAGGAATAAGGCACATGCACACCTACACACTTCTACACACACACACTACACACAACTACACACACACACACACACGCACACCTACAGACACATCCCTACACTCACACATTCATACCCACACTCTGCTCTTCCAATTAGTTAACACGTTGTCACTTGTCGATTATATTTTCTGCTGGCTTCAAATAACTTTGAGAGTAGCTAGACCGTAAAAAACAAGGTTTCTTTGCAGTTGTTAGCCAGGCTAGATTTGTCTCCTCAGAATATATTCTCTTTTTGAGTCCTTCCCTCACCACACCTCCGGCCCAACCAGCTGAACAAATCAAATGATCCTAGCACAGTTGGCTGTATCAAACAACATAGAGGGGTCAACTGGGAATGGAGCAGATGCTGGTGAAGGCTGGCACCTTGACTAGGTTCATTTCTTACTATGTACAATCACACACACACATGTTGTGCTAAAATCCTACACATACATGTTGTGGTAAACACATGCTTTGTGTACATGCTCTCCCCACTGGCGCACATGTGTACACACTTACTCATGCCTTGGTGCGTCACACACCCCGTTTTGTCACTCGCAGTTCTAGATAAAGACATTTGTTTGATCACTAGGCACATACTGTTGTTTTATGTGTGAGAGGCACAAACACACACTCACCACACACATACACACACACACACCCACACCTCCCCCGTCTCTCACTCTGCTGTGATCGATAATTGCACGGGCAGTTTTATTATCTTGCATTGACTTGTCTGAGTGCTGATTGGATCAGAACGACTATGGAGGTGAATAAAGCACACGCACACACACAAATACACACACACACACACACTTAAGTTGTCAGGCTCCTGGGATTCACAGATCTTTACTTCCATGTTGGTAGACAGGAAATAAGCGTCAGTCATGCTCTCCGTGTGTGCTCGAGTGCGGCGCTATATTTAGCCGTCCCCAGAGACCTGCTGTGTTCTCATCTGGGATCTCCTCTGTGGCAGTCCTGACAATACATTTCTGCTGCTTATTTCATGACAACTTCCTTCATTTGTGACTTCCTGTCTCCTAGCGAACCAGACCCTGTTCTTGTGTTCTTTGTTCTATGTCTGCGTTCTGCTCTTTAAAGGAGAACGCTCACCCGGAGCTCATCCATGTCCTGTCACCAGTCGAAACCACGTTCTCTAAGTTCCATGTTCTGTGTTCCGCTAGGCGGAGCAGGATAATGGCCACCCTCTCCCGGCGTTCGCTAACCTGCACATCGAGGTTCTGGACGAGAACAACCAAGCTCCCTACTTCTTGGAGTCCAGTTACCATGGCTACATCACCGAGGCTGCGCCCGTGGGAACCACAGTGTCGACCAATAGCAGCCTGTCCACAGCCCTGAGTATCATCGCCCTGGACAACGACATAGAGGAGGTGGGGAATGGCTTTGTGTCATCGGGGATTGAACCCAGGTCTTCTGTAGCTCCTGGCCCTTAGCAGACCAGGAGACCATGTCCCCTTTGGTCTAAGGGTTTGATCTTTGAGATTGATAAGCAGAAGACCTGGGTTCTGTCCCTGCGGGTTGCCCTCCACTGTGATAAGCCCTTGCAGGTCACCTCATCGTCTCATCCAATGACATGTTGTGTTCTGTCTCCCTGTTCTAGCTCACAGCCAATCAACTGCCTGTAGGTAGACACATGCCTGAGTGCTGTGAAATTACCTTGTGTGAAGTTCTCTCAGTCTCTCCTGCTATCTCTTCCTCTCTGTTTCATTTTCTGCCTTTGGAAGTATTCACTATTCTGTTAAATGTTTTATTCGCCGTCAGCTTCACGTCCTGTTGCGAGGTATGTCTTTGATGTGTACCTTCTTTCCTCCTTCAGTTTGAAGTGAAATCCAACTTTGAGACCATTCTGTTCCTCCACGACTTCCAGCAGTTCAGCTAAGAGAGACCTAGGCTATCTGAGGCCTGAACATCTCTAGTATATATCGAGTCTAGAATCTGTATATCCTCCAACACACCTGGTCTACGAGTCTAGATATATATCCTCCAACACACCTGGTCTACGAGTCTAGATATATATCCTCCAACACACCTGGTCTACGAGTCTAGATATATATCCTCCAACACACCTGGTCCACTAGTCTAGATATATCTGCTCTAACACACACCTAGTCTTGCTGTAAGCTGAATATCTCCTCCAACAGCTGGTCTCACTGCAGTGTGGCCTTCCGGCCTATGGGCACATATGCAGTCAACCAGCTATGGATTTAATGGCTGCCAAAAGGCTCCGTCATTGCTATGATGCAGAGGGTTGCTGCTGGAACCTTTCAGATGGATGTTTGGTCAAGTTAGGAATATTGCTTATATTACAGCACCTATCAGGCGCCATCCATTAAACGTCTCCACGGTTATTAGGATTCTAATTGCTTTTATTTGCTTCGGATTTATTTATGTATCTGGAAGCAGCGGGGTGCCAGTTCAATATCCACTGAAGCTGAATCCACATTATCCCTGCACACACACACACACACACACAAACACACACACTCACACACGCACACATACATTCACACAGTGCTGAGTGCTGGATATTGGTAATGACAGATTTAACAGGCTAGAGAAGAGGACTTGAATGCACTATTTTAGAGTGTGTGCTTGCGAGATCATTTGTGTGTCATCTACACTGTACCTCCATCCTCTTTACTTGAAAGACCCCTTCAATCACTTCGCTAAATCCACCGCGTTAGCCCAGGAAACCAATACACGTCTTCCGGCCTCGAACCGCCTCTGCTACGTGCTCTGGTCCAGTGACGCTGCTCTCCTCTGTCCCGGCAGACCAAAGACCCGCGCGTGCTGATGTCTCTGGACAGCTACCAGGGTGTGTTTACCCTCACCGCCTCTGGGATCCATCGCTACCTCACCCTGCTCAAACCCCTGGACCGGGAGCTGCAGCACAGCTACACCTTCACGGTACGAACACACACACACACACACAGAAAATTCACACCCAGACATGCACACGTAGGTATGTGCACACATGCCTATGCACACGCACGTATCTGTTCTTACACTTACAGACATGCTCGCACGTTACACACACACACAGACGTGTACACGCACGCACACACGTATTTACACTTGCTGATATGCTTGCCCGTTCCGCACAAACACACCCAGATGTACTGTACTCAAACCTGTACACACACACAAACAGAAGCTGGTACCTACCACAAGCTGGTCGACACGGTCACCTCAACACCTCTGATAACCATGGCTTCTCTACATCCCAATCCTTTGACTCTTCCCACAGCCACAGAATAGAATTCCCTGGGCCGTACATCTCACAGGAAACCCCTAACAGCACCTCCAGGCTGGGATATTGCCTATTGCCTTCCTGTCCAGTGTTTCTAATGGTTGGACAGTGTGTGTTCTTATTTAATGAGACAGACCAGTTCCAGACTGGTATTATGTATTGACTAACTGTTCTCTGCCCAAAGAGCAGGTCTATGGTTGTGGTGTTTCCTATTGAGGGGTGTGTGGCAAACACTGTCTCTCCGAGCACAAACACACACACACACACACACACACACACACACACACACTGAAACATCCACACACACACACACACGACACACACACACTGAAACATCCACACACACACACACACGGACACACATACAGGAGAACAATGGCACTGTGTCCTCCAGAGACACCATACTGCTTCGCCTTGTTAGGACTACTGGCTGCCTGCCACTGGACCTGGGTTTGATGGAAAGGTGTGTGTGTGTGTTTGTGTGTGTGTATGTGTGAGTGTGAAGAAGGTTGAGAGACTGTGTGTGCGTGTGTTTGTGAGTGTACATTAGGTACAGACACTGTGTGCGTGTGTGTGTGTGCGTGTGTGAGTTTGAGTGTGTGTGAATAAGGTAGAGAGACGATGTGTGTGGGATGTGTGAGTGCGAAAATTGTGTGTGTGTGGTGGCAGGGGGGGGGGGGGGGGGATAAACTGTGTGCATGTGTCCCTGCTTCTTGTTTTGAATGGGAATGCAGCAACATGTAAGTGAATAGTGTAAAGCCAGTGTTTTCATCCGGTATTGATTGTTTGCCATGTGAGGAAGCAATCAGCGTAAAAGCATTCATCTAGAAATAGAGGCAGATAGAGAGGGAGGATGCAGAGTACAGCAAATACTAGACAACGGGATCTGTCTCCTAGTGCTTGGAGCTGACAGCCTTCACCATATAAAACATAGAATACAGGGGTAGAATATAGAACTACCTAAGTCCTACATTCTATATTCTGCTAGTGCTGTCTGATCCTGTCCTCCTCCAAACATGGAGGGTGAGATACAGGTGTGAAGATCCAGACACACACCCTGAATGCAGAGTGTGTGTGTGTATGTGTGTGTGTGTGTGTGTGTGTGTGGGTGTGTGGGTGTGTGTGCGTGTGGAAAGGGGGAGGGTGTACAAAAATTGATAAGTTGTCATGCTGAACACACAGCATTTGTCCCTGGCACTGCTGATTAAAGCAGCCAAACACACAGACAGACAGACGTATAGGAAGACAGGGAAGCAGACAGGCAGACAGGCAGACAGACAGGCAGGCAGCCTGGCAGGCAGACATGCAGACAGGCAGACAGGTAGACAGACAGACAGACAGGCAGACAGGCAATCAGTGTTACCATCCTGACTCCACTGGGCATTAATATGATGTGAGTCTATACTCACATCATATTAATGCAACTCCACATCTGTCAGTCTGTTTGTGTGTGTTTGCGTGTGTGTGTGTTTGTCCTAAAGACCTTATAAACCACCTGGGTGCAATGACTCACCATGTTCTAGAACATTAAGTCTTAATATGGGTCGTTCCGATTCCATTCTAATGACTGTTGTGGCCTCCAAAGAGGTAGCCTAAGCTTATCACACAGAGAGCTAAACCACCCACACGCACGTATACACACACACCCACACACACACACACACACACACTACCCTCCCTCACAGAGAGAGAAAAAGCTGAACAATGTTCCACAGAAACACGTGGTCCACGTGTTTGGACCCCGCAGTGCATGCTGGGATCTGTGAACATCCTGTTTTCCTCCCTGTGCGTGCGTGTGGCCCTCCTGCAGTGCCTCCTGCTCCTCTGTTGCTCGGGCCCGTCCCAGACCGCCGCTGTGTTCAGGCTTGGCCCAACTCCAGCCTTCACATCACAGCAGGAACCCATGTTCCTGGTGCCTGGTGCATCTTACATTATGTTAAATATGGAGATTCTGACTACATCCAGGACTAAAGCTATTCTATCTAATGTAGACCCAGGACTAGAGCTGCTCTATCTAATGTAGACCCAGGACTACAGCTGCTCTATCTAATGTAGACCCAGTACTACAGCTGCTCTATCTAATGTAGACCCAGGACTACAGCTACTCTATCTAATGTAGACCCAGGACTAGAGCTGCTCTATCTAATGTAGACCCAGGACTAGAGCTGCTCTATCTAATGTAGACCCAGGACTACAGCTACTCTATCTAATGTAGACCCAGGACTACAGCTACTCTATCTAATGTAGACCCAGGACTACAGCTACTCTATCTAATGTAGACCCAGGACTACAGCTGCTCTATCTAATGTAGACCCAGGACTACAGCTTCTCTATCTAATGTCATGGGCTCATCTCCCTCATTGTGGATTCAACGTAGAGAGTCTCCAGGATTATCAGTTTATTAGCTATCTCAGGACTGGAGCTGGGGGGATTAGAGCACAGCGCTGTGGGGATTATACCATGTGTATCTGTTGTGGATGTGTGTCACCATATGTCCTACTGCAGGGGGTCACTTCTCTGTTTTGGGTTAGGGTCACCGGTGTGACCAGGTGTTTCTCTTTCTCTCTTTCTCGCTCTCTCTTCCCTTCTCTCCTCCTTTTCTCTCCCATCTATTTCCTTCTCTCCTCCTCTCATACCTCTCTCCTGTCCTCCCCCAGATACTGGCGTCTGATGGCGTCCAGCAGAGCGCCCCCGTAACCGTGACGATCACGGTGCTTGACGCCAACGACAACAGCCCCACATTCACCAATGTCTCCTACAGTGTCCAGATCTACACCGACATGTTGCCCGGGGAAACCGTCCTGCAGGTGAACAAACAACTCATCAATACCTCACTAGCAATACCCCTGCATAGTGCCTATACCAATAGTTTTATAGCTAATCAATTGATATCAATACTATGCTATGTTACAACAACCAATCAGAACTAGAAGTCGCCCCTGGCTCGTCAATAACCCACAAACTCCTGTCTAACAACTCCCCATAGAGTCCATGAACATCTTATTAGTAATCAATACTTAGTCACTGGTTAATCAATACCCCTGACCTTGTAACCCCAGTAAGTGCTTTAGTAACTCCACCATGGATGGATTGTACTGGGCCGGCTGGCTTGTGTGGAGATCAATAGACCTCCACACTTTGATTTGTTAGGGCAGTGCTGTTTCAGTTATTCCCTGTTAAATCCAAAACTAGCTCTCTTTCTCCCTTTATAATGATATCTTTCTTTTTTATCGAAAACAAGAACCTTAGGTTTCAGTGTTTGCTATTTACCAGATTACAAATCCCTCCATTCAAGGAAATATGTGGACATTTACCGGAGCCCCATTCATATTTTAGACTTGATAGTCACCCCCAAGCACACACACACACACACACACACATACACATGCCTCCCCCATCACCACCACACTGCCCTCTATTCACATTTCAGAATGTTCTGGATTATTGGATTCACACTGTGTTAAAGTGTAAAAAAAAAAAATCCCCAAATTGAGTTTGATTGAGCTGTCCTGGGTTCATGTCCCTCATTGTGGATTCAGCCGTGGTGTGTTGATAGGGCCACACTCAGACACCTCCTGGGTTATCTGATGTGTTTCCAAATGTATTAACTACGAGACCTGCATCCGCACATCCATTTACATCCTCCATATAGATAAGCAGGTTTGACATCCCTGTGCTGCGCTTTGGAGATGGATCCTGATGGGAACACACTGACGCTTACAGACACACACACTCGCAAGCTCTAACCTTCACACTCACATACCAACAGAGACGGATACGCACTCACACACAGCTCTACCCTTGACACACATATACTACTACATACACACACACACACAGACACAGCTCAAACCTTAATACAGATACTGAACACACACACACACAGCTCAAACCTTAACACAGATACTGAACACACACACAGACACAGCTCAAACCTTAATACAGATACTGAACACACACACACAGCTCAAACCTTAACACAGATACTGAACACCCACACACAGCTCAAACCTTAACACAGATACTGAACACACACACAGCTCAAACCTTAACACACATACTGAACACACACACACACAGCTCAAACCTTAACACAGATACTGAGAACGCACACACACACAGCTCAAACCTTAACACATATACTGAACACACACACACACAGCTCAAACTTTAACACAGATACTGAACACACACACACACAGCTCAAACCTTAACACAGATACTGAACACACACACACACACAGCTCAAACCTTAACACAGATACTGAACACACACACACAGCTCAAACCTTAACACAGATACTGAACACACACACACACAGCTCAAACCTTTAACACAGATACTGAACACACACACACACAGCTCAAACCTTAACACAGATACTGAACACACACACACAGCTCAAACCTTAACACAGATACTGAACACACACACACAGCTCAAACCTTAACACAGATACTGAACACACACACACACACAGCTCAAACCTTAACACAGATACTGAACACACACACACAGCTCAAACCTTAACACAGATACTGAACACACACACACAGCTCAAACCTTAACACAGATACTGAACACACACACAGACAGATCTGTAACCTTTGTGCGTGTCGGTCCCCAGCTGTCTGCCAGGGATGCTGACGAGGGCCCCAACGGTCAGGTGACCTACCGGATCCTGGCAGGGGGCCAGGGTCACTTCCTGATCAACGCCAGTTCTGGGGTCATCACCGTGGCGCCTGGGGTCAACACGACGGTCGGGAGGTCCTACGCCCTGACGGTGGAGGCCATGGACAATGGCCCTCAGGCTGAGAGGAGGTGAGAGGAGAAGGGGAGGAGGAGAAGGAGGAGGGTTAGGGAGAGGAGGTATAAGGAGAGGGGGAGGAGGGTAAAGGAGAGGAGGTGAGAGTAGAAGGGGAGGAGAAGGAGGGTATAAGAGAGAAGAGGGAGGAGGAAGGGTGAGGAAGGGTAAGGGTCTCTCTCTCCCTCTTCATCTCTGCCCCTCGCTCTCTGCTAACTCTCTTTCGCTGCCGTCTCTCTCTCTCGCTATCCCTTTCCCCCCCCCCCCACAATCAATCAATGGAGTTCCGCAGGCTACCACATTCTGTTCTAGAAATATCTGCAACATTTAGGGCTGATAGGTGATAGCAATGCCATGCCTGACCCCTGTGACCCAATCTTAGCTATGTGCCTCTGTGGTCACTTTATGCCTTCCTGGATGGCTTGCTAGCTGTCTGGCTGTCTGGGTAACTGACTGGCTGACTGACTGGCTGGCTGACTTGCTGGCTGACATGCCGGCTGACTGGTTCTGGCTAAATGGCTCGCAGAGTGACCAAACTGGCTGGTTGACTGATATCCACACAGGCTGACTGACTTGTTCTCCGGCTGTCCGCCTGGTTCTCCGGCCGCTGTGGTGTTGAATCGATCCAGCTCAGCAGGCAGGAACAGAGCCTGAGGTAGCGAAGCAGGAAATGGATTGTGTCTGGAGGGAAGCAGTGGGGGATCTGGGCTTTGGTCTGAGGAGGAAAGGAGCAGTGGCACTTTCACGCTGGCTTCCACGGAAAACAAGCGTCAGCCTCACAACAGAGAGTCTCAGAGACCTGAGAGAGAGACGAGGACAAGAAGGGAGCCGTTTGTTTGGTACTCAAGGACGCGACCCAGCCAGATAGAACACTGATGATTAGGGATGTGAACATGGTTCCATTGGCTGAGAGCCAACTGCTTGATGTCTGTCTGACAGACTGGCATGGGGAGAGGAGAGGAGAGGAAGGGAGGGGAGGGGAGAAGGGCGGAGAGGAGAAGAGAAGAGAGGAAAAGAGAGAAGCGAGGAGAAGGGAGGATCGGATAGGGTGAAACCAAACCAGGCAGCAGGTGGATAATTGTTTACATGCTCCAGATGGAGCCCACGCATGGACAATGAAGAGAAAATATCGAAAATGGAAACAAATGATCTGCATGAGCCGGAACGAGAGAGGGAGAGAGGGAGGGAGGAGAGCAGGAGAAAGAGGCCGCAGGTCGTCCTCCCGTATGGAGACGTGTGGAGGATGACCAGTCTTCTCTCTCGCTCGAACTCTGGCCTGTTTCTCCCTTCCTAACCATCGTTTCCCCTCTCCTCCCTCCATCTTCCTCTCCTCCTCCTCCTCCTCCTCCTCCTCCAGGAGCTCCATCACCACCGTCTACATCGAGGTGCTCCCCCCCAACAACCAGAGCCCCCCTCGCTTCCCCAGCCTCTCCTACACCCTGGAGGTCAGCGAGGCCATGAGGGCTGGAGCCACTCTGCTCAACCTGCAGGTAGCACTTATCCACACATCTGCACCATTTGTACTGTAGTCTGTGCTGTGTGAATAAAGTGTCCAATGTGACTGCATAATACGATATGACTGCATGACACTGCATGACGCTACACAACACTGTACAACTCCGCACAACTCTACACACAGCTCTACTGCTACCCAGTGTGCTCTGCTGTAGTTTCCTGCTTCCTGCTCTGAGGTGGTCACTTCCTGTTTGATCTGACAGGACCGTGTAACAAGTTGACACGTGCGTGTCTGTGTTTGTGTTTGGCAGGCCAACGACCGTGAAGGAGACCCCATCACCTACACCATCCTGAGTGGCGACCCTCACGGAACCTTCCGGCTCAAACAGCAGTATGTTTTCTCGTTCATCCCACACACGGGTGCCATGCTCGTGGCAAACCTTGAACAGTCGGGGGATATTGGGAAATCTCAAAAGGCTTGAAAATACATTTTGAACTGTTTTAAAAAATCATTTTTTCCTTTCTGTGTGTGTCACACTGTCACTTTCTGTCACTCTCTTTCAGTCTCTCTCTCTCTATCTCTCTCTGTCGGTTTCTCTCTCTACGGATGCACCAGAGGGTAAAAAATGCTGATGAGATCGCCTCTCGTATCTGATAATACATAATTAATAAGAATACGTAATAAAAACCAACACAATATAGTGAGGGTTGAAGCAGCCGAGTGAGATTAAACAGAGCCTGGGGAAGTCTTTCTTCAGCTCTGGAAAAATCCCGGTCTTGCTCTGGGTACCTGCTCTCTCTTTCTGCTCTCTCTCTCTCTCTCTCTCTCTCTCGCTCTCTCTCTCTCTCTCGCCTGCCTCTCTTTTACTTTCTTGCTTCGCTTTCTTTCTCTTTCACTTCTCTCTCTCTCCTCTCTCTCTCCTCTCTCTATCAATGTGGATTTAATCAAATGCACCAATACGTGTGTGTGTGTGTGACTGTAGAGGAGCTGTTGCTGTGTGGTTGGAGGCTTTCGGAATGAGTTCCCTCCGGCTTTGGGGGTTCGCTGTGTGTGTGTTTACTCCTCTCATCCACCCCTGCGGAAACCTCCGCACACACACTGCACTCCAGTCAGCCTCACCTGCTCCGCCATAGGCCACTTCAATTTCGGTTTCCCTCTGCCCCCCCATCCCAGCCCCCTCACCTTCTGTCCCCCCGCCCCCCCATCCCCACCTCCTTCACACAGTCCACCCACCAGGGAGACGGCATGCGCCACCACCGTCAACCATCCGCCTTTTAATGAGCCCGTCCTGTCTGTCGCCCCTGCAGCCTGCGGGGCTGTTGAGGCCGGGGCATGCTGGAGGGGGAGGAGCGGGGGCGAGAGGGGGGAGGGAGGGAGGGGGGAGGGGGGAGGGGGGAGGGAGGGAGGGGTCCCCAACCACCCACGCAGCATTTCCATAAATGACCTTAAAATGTGCAATAAATCAAGCTCAAAAAGCTCTTTTGTCGTTTCGTACAAAGAATCTGTCTGCTCCGGCAAGGTAGTGGTTTGGGAACAATCAAACCTGCCACACGGCTGTTCTAATCTAACATCTAAAATGTTCATATGTTGTAGTTAAGACAGATTTTCCTTTTTTTTTAATAGATCGACATTGTGTGTTGACTGCACATGTCCTTCCCTCTGCTGTGTGTGTGTGTGTGTTTGTGTGCGTGTGTATGTGTGAGAGAGAAGGTATTGTTTATCTCAGTAGGATGTCTATTTGACACCTTAAAAGCCTCAGCAGGGAATAGATTGAGAGAGAGAGAGCGAAAGAGAGAGAGAGAAAGGGAAAACTATTCACAAAGACCGAAGAAGAGAGTTTAGTTAAGTAGCAACCGCTGTCTTCTCCCTGGAGGTGAGGTATTGAGAGGGGCTGTGTGTGTGTGTGTTCTCCCCAGGACAGGGTTGCTGGTGCTGGGGCAGCCTCTGGACAGGGAGACCCTGGATGGATACACCCTGGTGGTCACAGCCTCAGATGGACATCCACACGGGGTGAGACGACATGCTAGATGTGCATCTGCTCTTCCAGCCATGTACCATGTACCCTCCATCCATCCATCTATCAACCAACCCTCCATCCATCCATCTATCAACCAACCCTCCATCCATCCATCCATTTATCCTTCTACCGAGTCTGTCTTCAGTCATAACTAATCTTGTTTTCAGTTAGTAGACAGTACTTCAACACGCCTCCACAAACCTCCCCGTCCCCTCAGTCTAATGAGCCAACCCGTCTTACAGACCTGTGACCATACTCTCTGGTATGTAACAGGTACACCTCGGGAACTGTAGTGACCTTTTACGAAATTGACTACAGATGTCTCGCCCATGTTGTCCGACCAGCCAATCAGCCGCGCAGATTAAAGGAGTCCTAATTGGCCACAACGCTTTCGACAGTCTTCATCTGCTTCGGTGCATCTCTTTGTCCCTCCGCTATTCCTCCTCTCTGCATCCGCCTTCCCTCCTCTCTTCCTCCTGAAAGAGGAGACCTTGGTGGTTCTCTCATGAAAGTCTGATGAAGACAGGGCTGCAGGAGCGACACCGCTGGAGTCTCCCCTAGCTCTCGCTGTCACTCACCTCTCCTCCTGTCCTCCTCCTCTCTCCTTAATTGTCTCTCTCTTCTCTTCTCATCCTCCGCTCGTCTCAACCTCCTCCTCCTCCTCTCTCCTTGTCTCGTCCGCTCCTCTCTTCCGCCTCCTTGTTTTCCTCCTCTCTTCGTCCACTCCACCTCCTCTTCTTCTTCTTCTTCTCCTCGTCTCCCCCCGCCCCTGCCCTCCGCTGTGCCCTTCCTCCCCGCCTCCTCATCCTCATGCCATCGCTGAGTAAAGTTTAAACCTGCCTGGTTGGGGAGGGGAGATGATTTAAATACGCTGACCTTCCCAAATCAGCAGGGCGTTGTCTGTCCTGGTACAAACAGCCCTGGAGGGGGAGGGAGGGGAGGGGCTGGGGAGGGAGGGGAGGGGCTGGGGAGGGAGGGGAGGGGCTGGGCCGGCAAGGGAGGGAGGAATGGGGGGAGGAGCTGGGTTGGGGAGGGAGGGAGGGAGAGGCGGGGGAGGGGGGTGGGGGGTGGGGGGGGGGGTGGGTGGGAGGGGGGTGGTAGAGGCAGGTTTGAGTTTGCGTGGGCTCTGTAGAGCTACCTCCAGAGGAATGTAATGGTGGCATGGTGAAGAGGGCTTGGGCTGGTTTAAGTGCAGTTTTCTGGGCGTATGTGAAGCCCTCTGTGGCGCTCCTTCTAAAAATAAAATGTTTTGTTTTGAAGAGTGCCGTGGGCCCCAGAGGCTCCACAGATGTTTAACCTTTGACCTCTCTCTACCTGGTGATGTCACCACTTGCATGAATTGTATGTGGCTGGGGGGCTGGAAGAACTAGACACACACACACAAACACACACTGAACACTGCCCACCAGTCAAATCTGAGCACACTGCGTAAAACAACCGACTTCACATCAAATTACTCCACTTGTTCATACAAAGGAGGTATGATTTTTTAACATCCAAACAGCAGCTGAAAAACAACATCCAAGCAAAAAAATATCTATATTACAAACTGTGTCCCACCACTTTTTATAGTGTTAATCTCTATCTCCATCTAGAAACTCAGGCTATCTATCATTCAGGGCAGAGATCTTAACAGTCGAACAGATAATTCTTCCATCCGAGCAAACCTGATGTGTTGCTTTCAACTCCCTAGTGGTTCATTGTCACTGTCATCGCTGTGACTGTGCAAATGTTTAAAACCGTGTTCTACATTTTGTAAACAAGGCCTGCTTATCTCAAACATGCTTGTCGTCAAATGCACACGGTTACACACACAAACACACACACACACAGGGCTGAAACATAGTTGTATTATTTCTACCTTAGTTCCTATTTTCCTGAACTTTGTCATTCTTATGTGTGTGTGTGGGGGGGGGGAGAAGGAGAAAGAGAGAGGGGGGGAGAGAAAGAGAGAGAGGGCGAGAGGTGCTTTGATCTACCCTCAAAGCTAACTGCTCCTCAAAGCTAACTGCTCCTCTGTGGAGAACCTGAAGGATGTCACAACAGGAGGGAAGATATATAAACGAGAGAGAGAGAGAGACAGAGAGAGAGAGAGAGAGAGAGAGATGAGGAGGAGGAGAGAGGTGCTATGGAGAGAGGTTCCTCCAGCCCAGTGTTCCCCCATCCAGGGGCCTCAGAGGGGAGCTCTGGATAACCATGCTCTGGTGCTCCCTGCTGGGAGCCCTCTGTCAGGTAGACCTGCAGCACAGCAAACCCTGGGAGATGGAGGGAGGGAGGGATGAATATACATGAGATGGATGAGTGGATGGACAGACAAGTCACCTCTCCCCCTCTCTCATTGTCTCTCTCACACTGTTTCTCTCTTTCCTTTCCTTTCTCTCACTGTCTCTTACCTTCTCTTTCTCTCTCTCTCTCTCTCTCTCTCTCTCTCTCTCTCTCTCTCTCTCTCTCTCTCTCTCTCTCTCTCTCTCTCTCTTACTCTCCATTTCTCTCTCCCATTTACATTTCTAGTCTGTTCCAGGGGAAGGGAGACATGTTTTTCTGTCTCTCATTCCTCATACACAACACAGCCTCATTAATCAGCCTCAGTCTGACGGCCTTGGCTCTTATTAAACAAACTGCTCTCACAGCGCTGGCTCAAGAACTGCCTAATTGGCTTTTTTCTAACAGAATTCATCATAGCAGCAGGAGAGGGAGAGGGAGAGATATAAAGAGGTAGGTAGGTTGGTCAACAGACAAACAGACAGACAGAGAGAGCGAAAGAAAAAGAAAAAGAAAGAAACCGGTCGGTCGACTGATAGGGAGAGAAAGAGAGAGAGAGAACCCAGCCAGTTGCCGAGGTGGGCTGAGCTTGCTGCCAGTAACACTGAGGTTGTGAGCTTGGTCCTGGTGGGACATTCACTTCACTTTACCGTTATACAAGCAATGTCATGTGTTTGTAAGGAGTTTGTTTGCGAGCTTGATCCAACATGCACACATACAAGACAAGCGCACAGGCAAATATTTAAACACACACTTCCTGTCTCTAATGGCATGTCAGGGTCTTGATGTGATATCAAACAAAAAAATCTAATTTGGCAGACCGAGAAATATTTTTCTGTTTATCTGATATGAAAGTGTAAATATTTCATCATGATTGCGAGAGCCATGCCAGTGAATCAGGAGTAAATGGCTGTGTGTCTGACAGCTTTTACTACCTTGCATAGGTTCAGATGACTCAGTTTGATGAAAGGCTTTAGGAACCATATGAATGGATTGCATTATTTCTTTACCTGCTCATGGCCATAGTAAAAAATAAACGTTTTCATTGTGGAAAAAATAAACCCTCTGAACATGTCTAGACCTTCTCTTGTTGTGTGTTTGCAATGTAAACAGAACACTTTGGTCAACTTCAATACACTCCACGAACCCTCCCTCCCTGCCTAAGCTTCCTACTACCTCTCTCCCTTCCTCCCTACACACTTCCCTCCCTCCTTCAACTCCTCCCTCCATTCCTTTCCTCCTCCCTAGAGTCCCCGCTCCCCCTTCCCTCCCTTCCTAGATTTCTCTCTCCCTGTCTCTCTGACGACCTGTTTGTGTTCCTGTCCCGCCCCAGACCACCACGGCGACAGTGACCATCGTGGTGACGGACGTCAACGACAACGATCCTGCGTTCGACCGGCTGCTGCCCCTGAACCTCACGGTCCGGGAGGAAGAGGCTGGGGCCTTCGTGGGCCGAGTCCAGGTCAGTCTGCTGCCGCTGTCGCACCACACCCACCACAGAACCCATCTAGAACCTTCCACAGAAGCCTCCACAGAACCCATCTCGAACCGGACCGAGAGGTCCAGGTCCCTCCTTGTCCAGGAGGGACCTGGACAAGGAGTGAGGCTCGCGGAACCTCGACAAGAGCAGTCCGCGGAACCTTTAGAAAGCATGTAAGGCTTCTGTGAAGCCTCTAGAGAACATCTAAGGTGCTGTGGGACCTCAATGGAACAAGTCCTTTCAGAGGAGCTTTGCGAGAACAGCTAAGGAACCATTAGAGAACAACCCACTGTAAGAGACCACTAGAGAACAGCTAAGGTACCGAGGAGCCACAAGAGAACCTATCCATTATCAGGAACCTACAGAGAACAAGTTTATACGTTGTCATCCTCAGAGGTTCACAAGCATGTTTTCCCAGAGCAGAAGAACTCTGAAGAGCAGCCAGTGCATGGCCACACACACTCTGTTACATGTTGCTTGTTTACACCGATGGCTGCGTGTCCCTTTCTCTCTCACACACATACACACACCGGGATGCACATTAGCTAATTGTACTCAGCCCCCCACAGGGACATGTGTGTGTGTGTGTGTATACAAGAGTGTGTGTTTGTGTGAGAGTTGGAAGGCGGAGCGCCAACGGCCTGATCCTCCGCTCGGCCTACGGATCCCCCCCGTCGCCCAGCGTGTGTGCCCATCTGCCAAGAGGCCTGCGAGGGGGATACAGGCCTGGTCTGATACCACCCCCCCTCCCTCCAACCAACACCACCTCCCTTCTCCCCAGCGGCATCCCTGCCCGCTCCACTGTTGATCATTTTCCAATTAAATAAATGTAATTTAAATAATTTGTCACCTTCAGGGACGTCCCTATAATGAGTAGCTTTGTAGAGCTCTGTTGGCTTCCGTCGACTGAGAGTATAATGAGCACTGTGGATTACCATCGTCATGGGACAGGAAGAGGAGGAGGAGAGGAAGAGGAGGATGAAACGGAGGAAGCCAGTGGAGGGGGGCACCAGGGGGGCGAGACTGCTGGAGGGTATCCGTTAGACGACAGTCTGTTTGTTTTGCCGAAGTGAACGGGCCACCTGCTTTGCATCTCATTTAGGTGTGTTTGTTTACCTGCTGGGGGAACGGCCAGAGGGGCTGGGACTGAAGCCACCCTGACTGGTGTGGGAGTGATGGGGGGGGGGGGGGTGTTGACAGGTGCTGGGGCCACCTGTGTTCTTCCACAGCATTTAGTAGGTAGGAGAGGGTACAGCTCAGTGGTTAGAGCACTTGACTCACTTCAACCCCCCCCCACCCCTCCTCCCCCCATACCGAATGTTGCTTTGGATAAGAGCGTCTGCTAAATGAATACATTATCATGCCAGCCCGTTTGGCATGGCTGTCTGTTACCGTTTCCAAAATATCACAAATGTAAACACAATGATGTCTGAGAAGCATGCAGAGCACCACTATCATCAGACACAAAGCAGCGTTCAGTTGTGACCGTGCTGCCAGGGTCAGGCACGGCCCTCCGGTCCGACCTTGGAATGCTCCCTAGCCAGGAGTCTTGGACACGTTCCAAACCTAAAACCCCTGTCTGCGGTTAGCCGGGACGCATTCCAAACACGCCCGACACAGCACTAACAAGGATAGAGGGAAGTGTTGCCACCGCATCCGAACATCCATCTGACGTAAACACCTTGTTGAGTTTTGTGTTGCTCCGTAAACTATCTAGAACAGTTTGTTAGTGGGGAATGTGTGCGTGTGTGTGTGTTATTACACTGGCAAGAGGCTTATCCATTTGGCTAGCAGATCGTCATGCCAACATTCAACACTGGCTTGCAGACCAGGAAGTGATGAGTGGGACTGAGTGCTTGAGGAAAAGTGAAGACTCACACACACCCCACATTCTGAGATAGCATTATCAGCAGCCATCACTTTCTGGCAGAGAGAGGGAAGAGAAGGAGAGAGACAGAAAGAAACAAAGAGGGAGAGGGAGAGAGAGAGAGAAGTAATATAGGGTTATCTCTCTCTCCCTCCCTCTTTCTCCAGAGTTAATGAAGTTGTAATGGGTCTGTTTGAAGATGAATGTTTTCATTACCACGCTAGCTTCAGCTGGCTGATAACAGCGACTTGATCTCCATCCGAGGCCACGTTGGTAAAGATCCTCCTTGTGTCTCCTTCTCCTGAGTGATATCCTTCCTTCAGAGCCCAGGCCAAGCCAGATGCTGCTCCGTCGCGCTGTCGACGACTCCGAGGACGATGAAAAGAGAGCTGTGTGTGTGAAGCGGGGGGCGGGCGGGGGGGGGGGGGGGTTGATATCCACTTTTGAAACCTTGATGTATCTGTCAGAGTGAAAGCAATCCCTGTTTATATTTAAATAGAAAACGGGAACCTCTTCTTTTTTTTTTCTTCTAATTCGATTCAAAAGTCTTGCAATTACACATCTCAAAGAGACCTTCATTCCGCCGGCAGAAAGAGGCCTTTTCTTCCTCTACGCGGCGCTTTTAACACGAGCCAGGAAAAGAAGTCTTTTGTATCCAATCTTATTTTACAGCAGCCCGTGCTAATCTGCACTGTCTCTCTCTTTCACTAGAAGGAGGATGATTAAATCCTACGGATAAGAGCCGTGAGAGATGGAGCCATCTCTTTCTCAGCAGGTCTCAGTGGTCTCGTCTGTCTGAAGGGGCGCTTCTCTATGGTACAGCTGTGGTCGTCCAGGTTCGAGGTGTGGTCCTCGATGGGGGAGGTGTGGCTCTTCATGGTACAGCTGTGTTCGTCCAAGGTAGACGGGTGGTTCTCCCTAGTGGACGTGAGGCTCTCCGTGTTCAAAGGGTGGTTCTCCGGGGCGGAGGCGTGGTTCTCAGGGCTAGAAGCGGGGGTTCTCGAGGGTTGAACACGGGGGACTCTGTGGCCCCTGCCCTCTCCTCCATAGACAGGGGCCCCATCTCATTCATTTCCAGAAAGAGAGTGAGGGAGAGGTAGAAAGAGAAAGAGAGAGTGAGGGAGATGGGAGAACATTTCAAATCATCCCGTTACCACGTTGCTGATTACTAATCCGTCTCGCGTGATTTGACCTTGCCGTATCGCGCAAAACCAATCTCAGAGGAGCATAGGGGCTGACCAGGCTGCAGGTGAAACACTTCCATCCTCCAAGTGAAGCGGTGCTCACCACTCACCTGAAGCCCCTCCGCCCCTCTCTCTCTCTCCATCCTCCTCCCTCCCTCCACCTCATCCTCTTCCCTCTCTACATCCTCCTTCTTCTCTCCGTCCCACTACCAGTCTCCCGCTGGACCTGGTTTGATCTGGGCATGGAGGAGGTGGGGGAGGTGGAAGAGGTGGGGGAGGTGGGGGAGGTGGAGGAGGTGGGGGGAGGTGGGGGAGGTGGGGGAGGTGGAGGAGGTGGGGGAGGTGGGGGAGGTGGAGGAGGTGGGGGAGGTTGGAGGAGGTGGGGGAGGTGGGGGAGGTGGGGGAGGTGGAGGAGGTGGAGTAGGTGGAGGAGGTGGGGGGAGGGGTGGGGAGGTAGAGGACAAACACACTGTAACCTCATCCCCATGCTCATCATGCATGTCGGCCATGCTTCTGGATTCATGGTTCCAGCTGCAACACTGTGTACCCACAAGGCTGTCAGCGTGGTGATCTGTATGCCGGCTAGGCCTTCTGTTCAAAACAGCTGTAGGAGCGTGTGTGTGTGTGTGTGTGTGTGTGTGTGTGTGTGTGTGTGTGTGTGTGTGTGTGTGTGTGTGTGGTGTGTGTGTGTGTGTGTGTGTGTGTGTGTGTGTGTGTGTGTGTGTGTGTGTGTGTGTGTGTGTGTGTGTGTGTGTGTGAAAGAAAGAAAGAAAGAAAGAAAGTTGATATGGGTCCGTGTGAGAGAAAGTGTGAGAAGAGAGAGCGAAAGGCAGAGTGATAGAGATCACCCATTCCACTCCCTTGTTACCCACACGCATATTCACATTTCTCCGTGTGTGTGTGTGTGTCCAGGCTACGGACCCAGACGCCGGTGTGAGTGGTCAGGTCCACTACAGCCTCCTGAACCACCAGCAGCTGTTCAGGATCTCCTCCAACGGTTCCATCTTGACCTCCCTCCCACTGGACCGCGAGACCAGGGGACAGTACTTCCTGGTGGTGGAGGCGTCGGACGGGGCGGTCAACCCCCGCAAGACCCGCCTCACGCTGTCCGTCGTCGTTAGCGACGTGGATGACAACAGCCCGGTGTTCTCCCAGCCCTCGTACAACGTTACCCTGGCAGAGAACAGCCCCAAGAACACTGTCATACTGCAGCTCCGAGTGAGTGTGTGTGTGTGTGTGTGTGTCTGTGTGTATGTCTGTGTGTGTGTGTGTGTGTGTGTGTGTGCGGGTGATCGTTTGTTTCTGTGTTGGTTTTGATTGTGGATATGTTTGAGTTTGTTGACAATCACACAATTATGTGTGATTGTGTTAGCATACTGTTGTGTGTGTGTGTGTGTGTGTGTGCAGTCCAGTCCCTTGTGGGTCCAATCAGAGCTGTGCTGAAGCTGAATGATTGACAGCTTCTGGGACGATTTAGTCCTCAAGCTGGTGTTCTCCTGTAGCAGCTATCATCACCATAGCCCCCTGCTGCTCTCTCTCTCTCTCTCTCTCTCTCTCTCTCTCTCTCTCTCTCTCTCTCTCTCTCTCTCTCTCTCTCTCTCTCTCTCTCTCTCTCTCTCTCTCTCTCTCTCTCACACACTAACACACACACACACACACACACCGCAGGCCTGCAGACAGGCTGCTTTTGGGGCAGATTAAGGGGGCACAGACAGCTGGGGGAGCGCAGCAAGGGAGAGACAGTGTAGACTGTGAAGATATTCCTGTCACACACTGACTCACCTCAGCACGCACGCATACACACACACACACACACGCATATACTTAGACACACAAGTACACACAGACATAGACACTCAGACGTATTTGGGCTTTACGCTTCTCACCTTTTCTCCTTTTTCCTTCTCCCCTCTCCCTTCTCCCCTCACCTCTCCTTTCCCCCTCTCCTCCCCTCCCCTCTCCCCCTCCCCCCCCCAGGCTGTCGATCCAGACCTCCACTCCAACATCACCTACCGTATCCGCACGGTGGAGGCCCGCCAGCTGTTCTCCGTGCAGCCCTCCACAGGGGAGCTGTCGGTGCTGCAGAGCCTGGACTTCGAGGCCCTGGCCGCCCCCAACGCCTCCTACAGCTTCCTGGTGGAGGCCGTGGACCTGGGGGGCAGCATGCCCGCAGGCTTGGCCACCGTCACCGTCAAGATCACGGTAGGACCGCCCCGGAGCTGGGGTGGAAGGGAGGGAGGGAGGCAGGGAGGGATGGAGGGAGGGGGCATTGAGGACTGATAGGCTGGCTGAGAGGGCCAGGGACATGCAGACATTAAGACGTTGTTTGACCAATTTCCCTCTAATTTGTTCAGGGCCCCTCTCATGTGTAAGTAGAGTACAGCCCAGTGTGTCTTAACCCGCCAGCCAGTCGGCAGGGCTGCAGGGTCCTAGTGCTGTCCCTGATGTCCTATTGAGTATGTGCCACCGTGCTTTACGGCTCTGATCACTGCTAATGGGAGCTCTCTGGTCCACCTGACAGCTGCTAATACAGGGAGGGAGAGGGGGAGGGGGAAGGAGAGAGAGAGGGAGAGTGACAGATAGAGGAAGCCAGAGAGAGAGGGAGAGTGCGAGGGAGATGTGAGTGGAGAGAGGGGCAAGGGAGAGAAAGATCGAGGATGCATTTCATTAATCTGCCTTCACACCCGGCACACACGCTCTAGCTAATTGTCTGTACTGTCTCTGTACTTGTGTGTGTTCTCTCCAGGACATGAATGACTACTCTCCAGTCTTCAGCCAGCCATTGTACCGGGGCATGGTGGCCCCAAATGCCGTCAAGGGAACCATCGTTGCCACAGTGACCGCCAAAGACCTGGACCCTCCGGTAGGTCAGCCAATGAAAGGGCAGCTGATGTCAGCCCTGTCTCCTGGGATTGGTTGCCTGTCAAGAATGTGGCCTTTGAGCTATTGCTGATTGGCTCAGTGCGGAAAGATTTGATTGGCTGACAAGCTGATGAGACGGTGTGTGGCTGGATAGGAAACTCATGCGATGGTTTGATTTGAAAAAACATTTCACACCCAAACTTATTTATGTATGCTTTGTATGGATGTGTGTGTGTGTGTGTGTGTGTGAGAGAGAGAGATCATTCCCTCTGGGCCTGTATAAGGAGCATCGCTGTAACCAGCAAGACGTCGCAAGGCATGAAATATAATCATCGTCGCGGCAACAAGCTGCTGAACACAGGGAAGAATCACATTTTCGCTTACTCACTCTCTCTCCAAACACACACACACACACCACCCATACTTCAAAACACTCTGCACACACAAACATAAGCACTCTCACCCGCATACCGACGCACACCCTAACACACACACTAAAACCACACGCACAAACAACACACAGACACACATTAACATACCGCACTCACATTAACATTGACAAACACACGGCGCGTGCACACACACACTCGCACACAAACACACACACTTCCCTGAGAGCTCAGTGCCCAGTGGTGTGCCCCTGAGTCTCTCCCCTCCCTGTCCTGAAGGTACTGGTGAGTGATAGGAGCTGGGAGGAGGTGAGCGAGCTAGAGGCTGTTCAGGCAGCAGCAGGTGTCGTTCACCCGTGTTGTCATGACACTGACAGTGGTGGATTAGCACCATCTTAGCTTCAGCATCGTCACCCCTCGCGAGGCCCTTGTCTCTGTGTCTCTCTGTCTCTCTGTCTCTCTGTCTCTCTCTCTCTCTCTCTCTCTCTCTCTCTCTCTCTGCACCCTCACCTATCCAATCAGATTATTTGCAGTTCCGCCACTAAGGATTTCGGTATGCATATAAAACGCTTTCTGTGTGTGCGAGGAGATGCCTTTGTGTGTGTGTGAGCGTGTGTGAGCGTGTGTGAGTGTGTGTGCGTTATTCACCATTTCCATCCTAGCAGCATGTTCGTTGTTACTCTCTGTCATCCTCGCCCCTGACCACCCACACGCGCATGTATTCCTCCTGTTCTGTTCCTCCCTTTCTTGCCAGCATGCAATCTAGCTAAGGGTATCACTGAGAGGCAGATCCATCTTCTGGTTGTGTGTGTGTGTGTGTGTTTCATTAACATAAGGCAGGCCACAGCCAGCTTACTTATATCTGTCTATCGACCGGCCACACTAATCTTCTATTAGTGAGAGGAGCTGGTAAATTAATGGGAAACGTTGGTCTCTCTCTCTCTCTTTCTCTTTTACTCTCTCTTTCCCCCTTTGTCTCTCTCTCTCTCTCGTTCACTCTTTCTTTGGTCTCTCTCTTTCTCTCTGCCCCTCTCTCACCCTTTCTCTCTCTCTCCCTCTCATTGTAAATGTATATCTCTCTCTTTCATTCTCCCTTTCTCTCCCCTTCTCTGTCTCCCTTTCTCTTTCCTTCTCCTTCTCCCTCTCTCTCTCTCCCCTTCCCTGTGTGTCTCTCTATCTCTTTCTCCCTTTTCTCATCTCTCTCTCTCTCTCTCTCTCTCTCTCTCTCTCTCTCTCTCCTCCTCCCCATCCTCCTCCACGGACAGCATGTGGGAGAGCTCTGGCCTAATTTAGCCTTTTCAAACTCTCTCCATCTCTCCCTCCAGCCACCCATCTCGCTCTCCCCCCCTCTCCTTTTCCTCTTTATCTCTCTCTCCATGCATCCATCCATCACTGCCTATCTCACCCCCTATCTCTCTCTACCTCACCCTCCTCTATTGTTCTCTCTCTATCTCCTCTTCTCTCGACATATATCCCATATCTCCCAATATCTCTCTACTTCTCCCCCCTGCTTTACATTCTGTCTTTCTTTCTCTCTCCCTCTGCCCCCCTAACTCTCTCTCCCTTCCCCCTCCCCTCTCTGTCCCTCCCGGTGAGTTATGTATGTGTGCGCCCTGATCTCCGTGTGTGGGGCCTCTCAGACAGTCCTCCAGGCTGCTGACTCACCAGGCCTGGGGGAGAGCGTCTCGCTGAGGAACGCCCACGGCGCTCGGGACGGACACCCCTCTCTCCTTCTTACCAGCGGCTCCAGCCACCAGCCCTGTCTGCAAGAAGAGCCTGACTCAGCGTTTACGACGGGCAGAGAGATGCGTGCGGTGTGACGGGCTCCAGACAAACTCCTTTTTAAATGCTGTCATTCCTCGAGGATGAATCGTTTGAAAGATCGTGATTGAACGTGTGTCTGACTGAGCAAATTCACGCAGTTGGAAGCACAGAGCTTCATCTGAGATCATTGTCTCGAGTATCGTTTGCCCAATATTGTGGCCAGTTCACAGCAGGGTTTTGTTGCCAAGTAAAAGCAGGGAGTGTAATACTCAATGAGCTCCAATTCGCAGCATCTGCGACCACACGTACGACCACATTTTCTGGACCGCCCAACCGACAGGTGACCCGTCGAGCTGCTGGTCGCCGCTAAAATCCACTGTGTCCGTCCAATCACTTCAGGGGAATGAACAGGAAGTGATGCGTTGTGTCTTCCTGTGTGCCAGGACACCCCGGCCAGCCTGGTGCGCTACAGGGTGGACAGGGACTCCTCCCCCTACAGCGGCAGCATCTTCACCGTGGACGAGACCTCCGGTAGCGTCCTGACGCGCGTCAACCTCAACGAGGAGCCCAACCTCAAGTTCAACGTGAGTCGGTTCACAGCACAACTCCCACTGAGTCACTGAACCGATCTGCAGGGAGGGACATTTCTCTCCTGGCTGGTTGAGGCTCATGTCTTTTCAATCGAATCTTGATTCAGTGAGTCGTTTGATAGCATACATGTTGACTCTGTGCTGTGATGTTGACTCCCTGTGTAGCTGCTGGTGGTGGCCTATGACGCCGGGGAGCCAATGAAGGAGAACAGCACTCTGGTGGAAATCACAGTCCTGCAACCTTCTGTCATCCCTGTGTTCACCCAGGAGGAGTACAGGTAATACACAAACACACACACACACACACACACAGTCTCACACACCCAAACCCACTCGGATCCATGTCATTGAAGTTCCAAGCTGTGGGTATACTTGCAGGATGACGAAGCTGCAATACACACACACACACCCACACACACACACATACACACAGGCTCCCATCCTAAGCAGTGTTGGTTTGTGTGAAACCCCTCAGCTTGTCTTTGTAAGTATTCTTTATCTGCTCAGGGAGCAGCCTTCTCCCATAACCTCGTCGCCGGTTACCTGTCTGCCGCCACGGTCGCCAGGGTTACCCGTCTACTTTATAATGGCTCTTTGTCTTTATGAGGTCATCAGGACACCACAAAGCATCTTTCGTCTGGTTGGCTCGATGGTGTAATTTACTTAAACTTTGCTAACTCAATTTCTCCCTCTCTTTCTCTATCCCTCGCTCGCTCTCTCTCTCTCACTGAACTGTGCATTTTTGTTAAGAGATTCCAAGTCAGAGGCTGTATGAATATATAAACAAAGCTTGTATATATACAGCTGTGGATATACACCTTAGCTCTCACCCACTGTACTGTTAGTGCTGCATGGGTACAGCTGGGTAATGAGAGCCTTACTAAAACAAAATTAGAATGTGGGATTGGAACGAAAATAGAAAAACAATTTTTTTTATATAACCAAAATTAAAAACTCAGTACTGTTAGAGTGTCGGTCCGGTCTGGGTAGCCCAGACCAGCCAGCATCAGCATTCAACATGACCTTGTTGTAAAAAGGTTGGTGTGCCAGCGTACTACCAGGGAAATGAACTCGAAATGGATGTTAGGGTAAGCCTCATGGATTCGACGTGTTGTAATAAGGTTTGTGTATCTGTGTGGAGGCAGGGTAATAAACTCTGAGACAGGCTTGTAACTCATAAACACACTCCTCCCCTGATCACCATCAGTGATGATCCCGAACAAAGAATTAACAACTGTGTCATCGAATCTAGGCCGTTTACAAGGCTCTGTGCGAGATGGATTTCACATGTCCTTGGCTAAATAATCTTTAGTGATGAATATATTTAACTATGCGAGACACGCAGGCTCCTCAAAGACACGACTAGCTATTGTTGCCTCTGTGTGTGTGTGTGTGGGTGTGTGTGGGCATACACGTGTGTGTTTGGTGGATCCCACAAGGATAGGAAACTAAGTATGTGAACCTGCATGTGTGTGTATATACATCTGTCTGTCTGTCTGTGTGTGTGTGTGTGTGTGTGTGTGTCTGTGTCTGTGTATGTGTGAGAGAGTAAGCATGTGTGCATAAGTGTGACTCTGCGTGTGTGTGTGTGTGATCTGGAAAGGTGACATGTGTGTATCCCCCCAGACCTGTTAGCAGCCAGTGTTATCTGTTAATTGATCAATGCTGCAGTGGCACAAACATGGCCAAAGTGCCAGGCCACTGGGACCCAATCTAAGTCACGTCTCACACCGCAGACTGGAACGTGTGTGTGGGTGTCTATGTGTGTGTGGATCAGGTGTGTCTGTGTGTGGGTACGTATTGTACATCTGTTAGCTGTGTTTGACTGCGTGTGCAAGGTGTGGGTGTGCGTTAGGTGAATGTCTGTGTGTGTGCCTTTTCTCTCTGTAGGCGTGTGAGTGTCTATGCACGCCGGGTGTGTGAGGTGTCTGTGTTTTACGCGAGTGCCTGTGCGTGTGTGGTGTGTATGTGTAAACTAGGGACAGAGGAGACTTCAGAATGAGGGTTGGAAGTAGAGGCTTTCTGGACTGGAGAGTGCAGGCGGAGAGGGGCGGGGAGGGGGGCGGGGGATGTGTGTGGGGGCTGTGTCTGAGTGGGGGGGTGAGGGATGTGTGTGGGGGCTGTGTCTGAGTGGAGACCAGCCCATCTCCGGGCCTGCGGGCCAAGAGTGCTGTCTGTGCGTTTTCTCCCCTCTCTCAGCTTATCTCATAAAACCAGGTAATGAAGCACCACTGAGTTTACCTAAATCACCCAGCATGCACCTCGCCTCGCGCCGGTTTGTCATTTTGACGATCAAACAGCAATCACTGTCTCCTTTCTGCTTAGTCCTCCGGCTGACTTAGCTCAACTCTCTTCTTGTCTCCTCTCCTCTCTCCACCTCTCCTCTCTCCACCTCTCCTCTCTCCACCTCTCCTCTCCCCGCCTCTCCTCTCATCTCCTCTCTCCACCTCTCCTCTCCTTTCCTGTCCTCCCCCTACTCTACTGGTGTGTTTGTGGTGTGTATGCCTAACACCTTATTATCTGAACAGGGCCTATTTAAATATGCACAGACACACAGACTTCTTAATGTAATTGTAAATCAAAGGTGGTGAATTAAGATGCTTACGGTGTTGCCGTGGGTTGCGTCAGCATGCGAGGGGCAATATAGGTGTTTCCTGTCAGGTGATGAGTGCTGATGGGTAATGGTGTTTCCTGCCAGGTGATGTGAGTGCTGATGGGTAATGGTGTTTCCTGCCAGGTGATGTGAGTGCTGATGGGTAATGGTGTTTCCTGTCAGGTGATGTGAGTGCTGATGGGAAATAGTGTTTTTTTATGAGATGATGCTGGCAGACACCCTTCTAGAAAAGAACCCTGTGGTTTTCGCACATGCACACACAGTCACTCACACACACCGATCCACTCATACACCCACACATACATGTTTCTGTTTCATTTAGCCCTCTAGTCAACGGCTGCAAACATGGGTTCCATTAAACGATGACCATGTTCGTCTTCCCTCTGTGTGCTTTGCACCTCTGAGAGAAACACTAATTATCTCTCTCAAAACACCGAGCCTCCTCTCACACAAAGGCCGACTCTCATAAGAGCCCTAAAACATGAACACTGATATGAATGTGCTGTCAAAGCCTTGCCAAAGCTGTTACTCTAAAAATACACCAGTCGCCATTACAGACTCACACAAGGTAACCTTCACCATCGCATCCGGCTGGAGGGGCTGTCGACGCTGTTAGCTTCTGACAAACACACTCTGCCAACACACGCTCACTCACACTCTGCTAACGCACACTCACACGCTCTGCTAACGCACACTCAAACAACACTCTGCTAACGCACGCTCACACATACTCTCGAACACGCTCTTTACACACTCTCCTAGTATAATCTCAATCTCACACTGCCTATTTTATAGACCGAGATAGGCCTCACTACACAAAGTTGGAGAGAGAGAGAGAGAGAGAGAGAGAGTGGGGTAGACATTGGAAAGTGGGGTAGAGTGGGAGAGAAAGTAGATAAAGAGGGAAAGATAAATAGTGGGGAAGAGTAGAGAGAAAGAGAGAGAGTGTTTTGACAAAAGGACACTGGAACAGACAAATAAGGCGCCTCCCAGTCATCAGGATCAAGAGCTGTGATTGGTCATGCCTCGTTAGGGACATCCCTTAATCAGGGCCCACAGAGGCCTGGCCAGACCTTTAGGCAAACACAATACCCAGCACGGGATTGGTCAATCACTAGATTAATTAGCATACATAACAATAGAAGTGGAGGGAAGAGGGACTAATGTGCTACCTGTAGAGGGGGGAAGAGGAGATAAGAGAGGCTGAGGAGAGGGGAGGGAGCAGAAGAAATAGGAGAGAGGGAGGAAGGAGGAGATAAGGGTGGAGAGGGGAGAGGGGAGGAAAGTCTGTGTTGTTTGAATAGGGGGGAGGAGAGGAGGGAGGTAGAGAGGAGGAGAGGAGGATAGGCAGTTGAATGAGCATGTGTCCTCTTGTTGTTTATGATTGATATGTTGTGTAAATATGGCGACGCCCCCCCCCCCCCCCCCCCCCAGGTTCTCGTTCACGTACACCAGGTCCTGGTGTTAACATATTCACGCCTCCTGTTGCATTATTGATCTCACATAGACTATTTGTCTCCTCCTAAAGACCCATGGGATTGGTTAAGGCCAGACAGCGCTCCGTCCAATTACGCATCCTGTCAGACTGAGGGGGAGGAGTCAGAGAGGGAGGGTTCAGACGGTTACTGTTCTACTAATGTTGTTTACGATGCCTGGGCTGTTTTATTGGACACTAAGAGCCCGCTCTGATGCTTACTTAGTGTGTTTGCAGCCAGATGCTGTTTTCCCATTGCCCTCATAAATAGAACCATCGCCAGTCTTTAACAGAGACACACGCGCTCGCGTGTACACACAACCCCCCGCACACTTTCCTACATAAAACCTCGCACACACACACAAGCTCTCGCAAACACACTCACTCGCGTACACACAGCCACCCACTCACACGCCTCATCGAAACACACACACACACACACACACACATGCTCAGGCACACACAATGCTTGCTACTCAAGCAGTGTACTAATACTGATGAACTGATATTCTTCTGCGTCTTCCTTCCATGTGTTCCAGTAGCATCCATTATGCATGGCTCCCAACAGCTTGTTATTCTGACAGCCCCGTGAGAGACGCGAGACTCCGCTAAACCAGCCACACTTCCCAGAGTGCACTGCTCTGATGGCTGACCTTAAAACTCCTGTTTGGAGAGGACAGCAGTATGCCAAACGACCGTGAGCTCCTTAGACACGTATTCACACACACACACACACATATTCACTCACACGCGCACTTGCACACACAACCAGTTTTGAAAAGGTCAGCCGGCTTATAATTCCAGAGTCACGCATTTTAGGGGGAGAGGACACTTCTAAAGGATCTTTTACTGGAGGCTGTCTCTCTGTTTGGGGGGTGAGGGGTGGGGGGGTAAGACAACAGTTAGCTTTAGCTCTCCCCCTCTTCCTCTCTCTTTCTTTCACTCTGTCTATCCATTAATCTCTCCAATCTTTCCATCCCTCCATTCTGTCTATCCGCCCATCCATTTTTCACTTATCCCTCCATCCATCCGTCCATACATCCGTCCATACATCCATCCATCCATCCATCCATTTTTAGAAAGAGTTTATTCTCCTGCCTCCAAACAGCAGATCGATGTTGTCTGAATACCAAGCTGGAGGAGTGTGTGTGTGTGTGTATGTGTGTATGTATGTGTGTGTGTGTGTGTGTGTGTGTATGTATGTGTGTGTGTGTGTGTTGGAACCCTCTTGGTAACCAGTAACCCCCTCTCCCTACCACAGCCAGGCTTGCTGTGCTCTATAGAGATTACAGGCTGCTTCACTTCATTTGTATTCAAGTCATCAGAGGTAGTTATACTGAATTATAAGAACCATGTATTATTCAGCTCAGGCTTTAAAGGTGTTTTTCACGGCTCTGTGAGCGATTGTGCTGCTCTTGTTGAAGGATACATGTTTTTTGTCAATTCGGTCAATGCCTGAGAACAGAGGAAAATATGAGGCCTACTCCATTTCTCCATGTTTACTGTCTATCCCCATCTCAGTCAAACAGTCGTTTCTGTCAGAAAAGGATGTCGAAGTGATTTATTGTAAATGATCTGACCGCGTCCATGTTGCCATGCACTCCAGATGGCTCAACTTTATGTACACTTAAGAATGAACTTATTACGTTGTTCACCCTTTTGACCATGAATACGTTTTGGTGTTAAAACCCTGGAAAGCTGTTAGACTGTGGCAGATGAGGTGTCTGTGTGAGAACACAGCTCATCTCCATGGCGAAATATTCAAATTCTTCCAGAAGTCTCTAGAAGGATTATCTTTTTTGTGGCTGCGCTCTGAGCAGATTTGGCCTCTTCTGCTGATCACTGCCACTGTACGAGAGAGAGAGAGAGAGAGAGAGATGGAGCGAGAGGGATAGACGGGGAGAGAGAGGGAGATGGAGAGAGGGATGGAGCGAGCCGAATGGAGAGAAAGGGAGATGTAGAGAGAGAGATAGGGGGAATGGAGAGAGAGATAGAGGGGGAGAGAGAGATGGGAGAGAGGGGGGGGCAAGTGGAAGACAGGGGGGAAGATGCAGAAAAAGAGAGAGACAAACAGGAGACATAGTTGAAGAGAGAGAGAGAGAGAAATAAGGGACAGAGAGGAGTAGAGATAGATGGAAGGAGAGAGAGAGAGAGAGAGAGAGGGAGAGAGGGAGAGAGGGAGAGAGAGGGAGAGGGAGAGGGAGAGGGAGAGAGAGGTCTAAAGATAGACGGCAGCAGGTTGACTGATGGAGGAGAGGAGGACTGTGAGGCTGGAGTGTGGCTGGCTTCGCTCTGTGGACCTCATTAGAGGCCAACACTTAGGAACGGGCTTCTGGAGCAGCCATTAGTGAGGTGTCAAAGAGTGAGAGTGTGTGTGTGGATGCGTGTTGGTGTGTGTATGAGTGTTCATGTGTGTGTGTGTGTGTGTGTGTGTGCGTGTGTGTGTGTGTGTATGCGTTTTCTGTTATCTCGGCGAACACAGCTTGGCCACAGGCTGGGCGAGCAAGAGCTCTGATTGGTGAATAAGGGATTACCACAGTGACTGAGTTACTGAGCACCACACTCTGGCAGGTGTGTGTGTGTGTGTATGTGTGTGTGTGTGAAAACATTAACCCAGAACTGCAGGAGGAGAAGACTAACAGCTGTAATACCCTCACACTGGAGACTCTGCTGGCTGGTGGGAGGAACACTCCTCATGCTGTGTGTGTGCTGGTGTGGGCGTGTGTGTATGTGCTGGTGTGGGCGTGTGTGTGTGTGCGTGTGTGGGCGTGTGTGTGTGTGTGTGTGTGTGTGTCATGCCTGCCGTCAAATAAAAAATTGGAGTCTGGTTTGTGCATACGTGAGGACCTTGAGCAAGGAGGACACACACACACACACAGGATAGGTGGGATACAGCAGAATGAGGAAGCTGAGACAGGGTATTGAGGTAAAAAAAAAGTAAAAAGAAAAACTGAAAGAAAGAAATCTACAAAGAATGCTCTTCAAAAATACAATTTCCGAAAAAAGTTTGTTCGTGAGTGTGGGAGTGTGTGTGTGTGTGTGTGAGTGTGTGTTTGCTTGTTGGGAGATATTGGCTAGCCCGCAGGTCACAGTAATATTCCTCCAGCAGAGCAGCTTGTATTACGATGCTGCAGGTGTCTCCACACTAACGCAGACAGTGTCTGTCAGGCAGACAGACAGTTTGGCAGACAGACACACAGACAGGTAGACAGACATCAGACAGACAGGTAGACAGACAGAAAAACACGCACACTAACCACAGCCGTTAGATGCTGCTGCCAGGTTCATCATGCACCACACTTCTCTCTCAGGAGCCAAGTGATTGCGTAGCGGTGTGTGTGTGTGTCTGCAACAAACTCTACACTAAAATGTCCTTCATGAAGCTGTGCTAACATTGGTAGTTAATCCTCCCTGTTTCTCTTCACAGTCTACTGTTTACATGAAATCGTTTCAAACAAGAAGGTAGCCTTCCTTGACATTTGTGTGTGTGTGTGCGCGCGCGCTGTTTGCGTGTCTATTGAGCAGTGTGTGCGTGTGTGTGTGTTGCAGGTTTCCTCCTGTCAGTGAGAAGGCGTCCGTGGGGACCATGGTTGGCGTCATACTTGCAGCAGCTGTCAATCAAACCATAATCTACTCCATCGTCGAGGGCAACGAGGGGGGTGAGTGTATGTGTTTGTGTACCCGTATATAGATCCTGACAATGTGTGTGCCTTTAAGTGTTTGTTTCAGAGGACTACTTAGAAATGAATGTGTCTCTCTGTGCATGCATGTGTGTGTGTGTCTCTCTCTCTCTGTGTATGTATGTCTCTTTGTGTTTGTGCATAAATGTGCGTGCGTGTCTCTGTGTGTATGCGTGTGCCTCTGTGCCTGCGTGCGCGTGTGTGTCAGGCGAGTTTGAGGTGAACAACAGCACAGGAGTGATCTCCACGGCCAGACCTCTGGACTACGAGAGGAACAGCAGCTTCATCCTCAAGGTGGAGGCCGACTCCATGAGGGTGGTGGCCTCCAACCTGCGAGCACCCTCCAAGGGTGAGCCCTCCTCTGGAGAACCAGGGGGGAGCGAGGGGTGGCTGAGGGAAGGAGGAGAGGGTGGAGGGAGGGCTGGAGGGAGGGAGGGCTGGAGGGAGGGCTGGAGGGAGGGCTGGAGGGAGGGCTGGAGGGAGGGCTGGAGGGAGGGCTGGAGGGAGGGCTGGAGGGAGGGAGGGCTGGAGGGAGGGCTGGAGGGAGGGAGGGCTGGAGGGAGGGCTGGAGGGAGGGAGGGTGGGACAGAGTTGGGGCCCAGATCCATGCTGGTCTGTGTCTCTGTGTGGAGCCGGCACAACACAGCTGTGGTTCAGGGTTTGCGAGCCGGTTTAGAGTTACCCTCCTACAGTTTGCCCGTAGCGTGTCTTTAGCACTGCCAGCGTGTGTGTATTGAACTACTCTGTTTGCGTGCGTCTATTGAGCAGTGTGTTGTGTGTGTGTGTGTCCAGCCAACACAGCCAAGGTGGTGCTGCAGGTTCAGGATGAGAACGACCACCCACCCGAGTTCCTCCAGCCTTTGTACCTGGGGGGCGTGGCCCGAGGACGCCAAGACCTTCACCTCCGTCCTACAGGTCCAGGTACGCCACACCTGCACCCGAGTGTGTGTGTGTCTCTCCCTACATGTGTGTGTGTGTGTGTGTGTGAACATGGTTACTGTGTAGACAATCTGCCCTGAGCTGCTCTCGAGAGATGATCCTGTATTCCTGAGTGTAATGAGATTAGCAGGTCAGATTAACGGAGCTACCCGCCCCACCCCCCCCTTCTCCCCTTTTCTAAGGGTAAGCCTTTTCTCTGTGTGTGTAGGTGTGTGTGTCCGGGTTGGCGGGTGTGTGTACGTGGCTGTGTTTGTCGTTTTGTGTTTGTGCACAAGCAATTGTTGTTCTCCTCTCTGTGTAGGGGTGATCCCTGAGCCCTGGCCCCCCTCCTCAGCTCTATTCTCTGGGTAGCAGGACCTCGAGCGCTGGCCTCCTCTTTGTGGCCTGGTAGCGGCCCCCCCGGTCACCCACCCTGTAAACCCTTTCATTAGCCTGGAACAAGGAAGGGATAATTGAATCCTCCAGGAGTGCAGGGGGGGGGGGGGGGGCGGTGTGTGGGGGGGGGGGGGGCTGAAGACAGAGATCCAGGAAGGGCAAAAGAGAGATGGAGGAGAGATAGAGAGATGGCGAAGAGAGAGAGACCAATGGGACAAAAGGGAGAGAGAGAGAGAGAGAGAGAGAGAGAGAGAGAGAGAGAGAGAGAGGAGAGAGAGAGAGAGAGAGAGAGAGAGAGAGGTGGGGAAAAGGGAGAAAGATGAGAGCGACAGAGAAGAGATAGAAGATGGAGAATAGAGAGCGTGCCATGGAGACACCGAGAGAAGATGAAGGGATGTTTTTTTCTCGTTCCGCTCCCTGTGCCATTCTCTCACTCCTTAGTCCTCCTCTCTTCACCCTTTTCTTTTGGCCTCTGCTTTGAGAGGGAGGGAGGGAGAGCAAGGGCGGATTGAAGGGAGGGAGGCAGATGGAGATGGAGGAAAAGAGCGACTGGGAGGAGAGAAAGAAATGGAGGGAGGATTGGAGAGAGAGGAAGGCAGGCAGGGAGCATGGGAGAGAGAGAGAGAGAGAGAGTGAGAGTGAGAGTGAGTGAGAGAGAGAGAGAGAGAGAGAGAGAGAGAGAGAGAGAGAGAGAGAGAGAGAGAGAGAGAGAGAGAGGGGACCCAGGCCAGTCCACCTGTGAGAGTTCTAGTGGTTCTTGGTGAACTATTGAGCATATTGAGGAGACATTGTTAGTCTTAATGAGTCCTGGGGGGAGGGGCCTGTCCTGTACCCTGGTCCACTCACACACTCCCAATATAACTCACTGTCACTGTGTGTGTGCACGCGTGTGTGCGTGAGCGTGTGTGTGGGTGTGTGTTTGGAAGACATAAGCTGGAGCACACGAGCGCTCACAGCTCAAACACTCCCCCTACAGTTTCACAGAAGAACTACAACAAAGTGCTGGACTAACAGCAATGAGCTCTGAAATGAGCACAATCGTACTTACGTGTGTGTATGTGTGTGTTTGTTCGTGTACGTGCTTGTGCTCAAGTTCATATCTGTGTGGGTTCCTTTGCCTTTGTGCATATGTGTATCTCTGTGTAAACGCCTGGTTGTATGTGTGTGTGTGTGTGTGTGTGTGTGTGTACATGCCAGGCTGTCGACAAGGACACGGGGAACTACAGTGCGATGTCATACCGTCTCATCATACCGCCCACGGCTGACGGCAAAGACGGCTTCGTCATCGAACCTCTGACCGGCCTTATCAAGACGGCCATCATGTACCGCAACCTGCGGCGCTCCTACTTCAAGTTCGCCGTCGTTGCCACGACAACTACGGCGAGGGGCTTAGCAGCAATGCGGAAGTTGTGGTGAGTGGTCACGTGATTACGATTCAAACCGAAACTTTATGACAGACCCTACCTGTAAGGAGGAACAGGAAAAAGGCTATTACACTACCCTTCAAACGGACACAAGTGTAGCTTTTACCGCTGTGGGCATGATGGTGTTCCAGGTTCAAGAGAAAAAAACTTGATTGGCATACCTTGACCTACGTAGACAACATCTTTGGAAATGTGATTGTGGACAACCATGACTGTTTCCTGACTGTTAGTGCTTTGGTTAGCCTTACTGGTTCTATAGTTGATCACACACACACACACACAACCAATCCATGTCAGGGCTCTTGAGAGGAAACAGGGCTCCAGTTTGTGGATAGGCACTAGACCACAGGACTAATATCTCACTCTGGACTGCTTCGCTCAACACACTTCTCCCACAAACACTTGAAGAAACCACTTTAGTTTAAAAACGACAAAGTATTGATGTTCTAATCAATGCAGAGGGACAAGGAGAGCACAGTGCCAAGTGTTGTGGATTGTGTGGCCAACGTGTCTTTGTGTGTGTGTGTGCTTGTGCCTGCCTGCCTGCCTGCTGTGTGTGTGTGAGTTGGAATGCTTGTTTGTGTGCCTGCTTGTTTGTGTGTGTGTTTGAGTTGGTATGCGTACATGTGTGTGCGTTGTGTGTGTTTGTCCAGTGTTGTTGGCCATTGGCCAGCACTGTAGATGGGTCCAGCCCCAGGCCAGATAGGAGTCATTGATTGTGCATTCGAGGCCTGTTCCTCTGGCCTGCTCTGGGATTAACAAGAATACTGGACCAGATCCTTATCCAAGCCCTGGATCTGCTCCCAGATCTGGATCTAGCTGCTTGTGTGTTGTGCTTGTCCTGTGTGTGTATCCTGCGATGTAATGTCCTGTGTGTGTTGACTTGTGTGTATGAGTTTGTTAACTGGTGGTGTGTGTGTGTGTGCGTGTGTGTTTATCTCTTTGTGTGTGTTAACCAGTGTGTGTGTATATGTATGTGTGTTGACTGTGTGGTGTGTGCGTGTATCTGCTGACTGGTGTGTGTTAAGCTGTGTGTGTTAACCGGTGTGTGTATGTGTGTGTCATGTGTGTGTGTGTCCAGGTGTCGGTGGTGAACCAGCTGGACATGCAGGTGGTGGTGTCCAACGTTCCTCCCACCGTGGTGGAGCAAAACAAGGAGCAGCTGATCAGGTGTACACGTCAAGTAGAACACACGTCTAGACCTACACAACATCCATATATCCAAGACACATCTGGTACAACATGTATCTAGATATCTCAGATAACATGTCCAGGATAGTATCCATTTATGTATCCTGGTTGCACATCTGGGTATGATAAACATCTATTGATCTATAGTCATCTCAGTACGGTAGACATCTATGGCAGACATGGATCATTTGATATTGCTATCCCTGTTGTTGCCTGTGCTTATCTCCTACATCTCTCTCATCGCACCCATCTCGGTGTCTGCGCGTGTCTCTGGGGTAATTACAGCGAAGCACCCTATCTCGATGTCATATCCTCAGTCTCAAAGCCGGATCTGATATTTAGCTCCTCCGCTGGTGTGGTGTGCGCGTGACGCTGGCGTCTTCCTGAGTGTCTGGGAGGAGAAACACTTCAGCTCTCTGAACTCCAGGCCCTTTCAGTGGCGGGCAGGTGTTGCAGGAGGGACGGGAATCAGCGTGGCGGCGTGGAGGGCCAGGGCCATGAATAACCGCCACTGTTTTTATCACCAGCACTCTCGGATAAAACGATCCCCTGCTGTTGACGGCTGCTAAATGAAGTGTGTGGGTGTGTGTGTGTTCATCACTTAACACGTGTGTGTATGTGTGTGTGAATGTCTGCATCTGTGTGTGTCTGGTGTGTGTGTCTCTGTGGGTGGGTGTCTTTGTGTGTCTATGCCTGTATGTGTGTGTGTCTATGCCTGTATGTGTGTCTATGCCTGTATATGTGTGTGTGTGTGTCTATGCATGTTTGTGTGTGTGTCATACCTGTGTGTGTGTGTGTGTCATACCTGTGTGTGTCCAGTATTCTGGAGCGGGTACGTGCAGGATCAGATCCCCGGGGCCAAGGTGGTGGTGGAATCCATCGGGCCTCGTCGCTTCGGAGACGGCTTCGAGCAGGAGGATTATGGGAAGTCTGACCTGATGGTGTACGCCATCGACCCTCTGACCAACAGAGCCATCTCCAGACAGGAGCTGTTCAAGTGAGCCTGCCTGGAGCCTGCCATCACCCACTCTGCCTTCCCTAGCACACACACATACACACAAACATACGTATGTAACATGTGCATGCACACATACTGACACCTACACACAACACACACACACACTGACATACAAAGGGACACTCTGACACACTCATCTCCTCAGCCCTTGTCAGTGAGGGCTTTAGGCAGGGTCATCCCTTATGCAGGAGGAAGGTCAGGGGAGGTGTGTGTGACCTGTCTGTCTGTCTGTCTGTGTGTGTGTGTGTGTGTGGGGGGGGGGAGCTGCTGGGAGAAGTGTGCTTCTAGCAGGGACATAGACTGAGGACTGGTGTGACGGGGGGGTGTGTGTGTATGTGAGGGTGTGTGTGTGTATGTGAGGGGGGGGGGGGGGTCAGAGGGGGCAGGGTGGGGGGCGGGGGTGTGTGTGTGTATGTGAGGGGGGGTCAGAGGGGGCAAGGTGGGGGGGCGGGGGTGTGTGTGTGTATGTGAGGGGGGGGTCAGAGGGGGCAGGGTGGGGGGCGGGGGTGTTCAGGGCTGACATGGTCTATTACTGTGCTCTGTGTTACGCGCTGGCCTACGCTCACGGGTCCATTAGAGTCAACCTCCAGAACCCCCCCTGTGACAACAGCCCTAGTTCTGCCACTCACTGCCTAGCAGCCTGCTGCCTCGCACACACACACACACACACACAATGGAACACACAGACGCACTCACATACGGACACACACACATGCACGCACACAAACACACACAGACATACACACAGACACACACACAGCAATAGACCTCGCATACTGACACACAAACACACACACACACAGCTCTGCCTGTTTCAGTCCCACAGCAGAGAGCAGTTGGTCTCATGGTCTAACAAAGACCTCATTGTGCTGTTGCTTTGAATGCTGTGGTAGTGTTTGTCCATTTCCTTGTCAAAATTAACATGGGCTGAACACACACACACACGCACATACACACACATACACTCGGTACACAATACCTTCATCCCACCAAACCACCCAACCACCCCAGTGACAACCTCCTGTTTCCTGCGCTCCACAGCTACCGACCTCCCTCCCCTTCCTGTGCGCAGGTTCCTGGACGGGAAGTTGCTGGACATCAACAAGGAGTTCCAGCCGTACCTGGGGCGCGGCGGGCGCATCCTGGAGGTGCGCACGCCCGACGTGGGTGACCAGCGTGAGGAAGGCCGTGCAGACGCTGGGCTACAGCGAGGGGGCGCTGCTCGCCCTCGCCATCATCATCATCCTCTGCTGCATCCCTGCCATCCTCATCGTCATCGTCACCTACAAGCAGTGAGCACGGGGGCTGCGGGGGGGGGTGGAGAGAGAGAGGGGGAGAGAGAGAGGAGAGGGAGAGGGAGAGGGAGAGGGAGAGAGAGAGAGAGAGAGAGAGAGAGAGAGAGAGATGAGAGAGAGAGAGAGAGAGAGAGAGAGATGAGAGAGAGAGAGACGAGAGAGTAAGGCAGCGCATGGCAGAGGTGGCGGAGAACGGTAAACAGGGATGACACATTCCTTTACAGCGGAATCCTCCGTGACTCACCTCAGTGCCCTTGTCTCAACAGTCACCGCGGGGGGGAAACAAGCAGCATAGCAATCGGTGTTTCTGTACCAGCACCAGGGATAATATGAAACTGTGGCAATGACGACAATGATCTCTGTCCCTGTAAATTGCCTTCCTTATGACTCACGCTGTTTCTCTTTCTCTCCGTCCCTCTTCCGTTCTCTGCTGTCATCATCAACAGGTTTAAAGAGTGAGTATCGTCATCTTTCTTCTGATTATCTTGGTCTTCTGAGGTGAACGTGTTTGCTTGTGTCTTCCGGCTTCCCCTCTCTTTCTCCAGTCAGTGATTGAGATCAGAGAGGCCAACGATATTGCCTGCTAATAAAAACTGTATTATTGATGGAAGGAAGGCCTATTTCTCCACATTTCTGCCAAATGTTGCAGTCTGTATAAATAAGAAATGACTTGGCAAAATAGCTTTATTTGAGTTTATTGTTCCGTCAGAACCAGTTTGTAACAGATTGCAAATACATCTGTGTGTCTGCATGTATAATTCAAAAGTGTCCTCTCAGAATTATATTGGTGCAGTTCACTTAGAACCCAACTTTTTCTGAAGCCTTGCAACGATAAACCGAAGAAAGAGCAGATAGTACAAAGAAGACCATGGGCTTCATTTCTGTCAAAATCAGGTTTATAACATATATCCGTTTTACTAGTTACATTTTTGATAACCCCAAGCTAAAGAATATTGTACTTAAATTACACATACAAAGTATGAGTACAAACATACTTACATTATGTTGATGTTGTCAATACGTATGTGAATATACAATATAATTTGAAGTACACTTCCAATTGAGTAGAAAAATACCAACATAATGACAATGTGTAAAGCTACGATAAAAAGCAAAATACAATTTTCCTGGTTGGGTTAAGTCATGTCAACTCAAGTATTTATTATTTGTGACGTGATATTTCAAATTTCAATGTGAAATGTATTCAATGTGTCAGTTGTAGGAATACTATTTATACAACATACAATCTCTGTCAGTGACGATACACTTGGCTGAGGGTAACCGTGTGTGAACCCCTTCCCTCCTGCGACCCAGGCGACAGGCAGAGTGTGCCAAGACAGCCCGTATTCAGATGGCCCTGCCAAGCGGTAAGAGTGTGGGCGCCCCCACCAACAACCTGTACGAGGAGCTTGGAGACAGCACCATGTGAGTGTCACGGGGGGGGGGGGGGGGGGGGGGGGGTTCAGTGTGCGAGCGAGGAGAGGGAAAAGGTGGCCAACAGGCCTGTTCAGACATGGCTCCTTGGTTCCTGAAGCTTTAGCTCAGCGAGTTATCCCAGGAGGTTGTCCATTGGTTGGATTCAGGAGGCTTGGGGTTCAATTCCCGTCCGGGACTTTTACAGTGTACAGCGTAGACTGTGCTGTAAACTGGGCTGGGCTGAATCCTATCTATCATTTTGACGATTACGTTACCATGAGGGTGCGTTCTGGTTCGGAGTTCTCGGTTCTGTAGATGTCGGCTTCCGTGTTCTACGTGTCGTCTCGGCTCGTACTGTCTCCATGCCGACGTGACGAGAGGGAAGTTGTGCTTTCCCTATCTGCAGCCTCTCCCTCTGAGACTTCCTGCGGGCATTAACATAATAAGACACAGCGTGCTGGGAATGGGAAATTCCAGATATTCTTATGGTGGGCGATGGACCTTTGAGCGAGGCCACATGCATAGCCGATTTGAAAACCACAGCAGGGACAAGAACGTCAATTAAAGATAATTGAAATAAATTCCGCCCTAATTCATAAGGGCTGTGGGGAACATAATGAAGTCAATCGATAAGATGCTGAGTGCTTGAGCGCCTGTGTGTTAGGGCTGTTTGCTGCTGGGCATTGAATAGACCTCGTGTTGTGGGCTGGGAAGAACTGGGCTAGGCTGGGCTGTACCGAGCTAGGCTGGGCTGTACCGAGCTAGGCTGGGCTGTACCAGGCTGGGCTGTACCAGGCTGGGCTGTACCAGGCTGGGCTGGACCAGGCTGGGCTGTACCAGGCTGGGCTGGGCTGTACCGAGCTAGGCTGGGCTGTACCAGGCTGGGCTGGATCAGGCTGGGCTGTACCAGGCTGGGCTGGGCTGTACCGAGCTAGGCTGGGCTGTACCAGGCTGGGCTGGACCAGGCTGGGCTGTACCAGGCTGGGCTGGGGCTGTACCGAGCTAGGCTGGGCTGTACCAGGCTAGACTGTACCAGGCTGGCTGCACCGGGCTGGACTGGGATGTACCAGGCTGGGCTGCACCGGGCTGGGCTGTACCAGGCTGGGCTGGGCTGTACCAGGCTGGGCCACACCGGGCTGGGCTGGGATGTACTGGCTAGGCTGGGATGGAGGATGTGGTTCTGTCACCAGCTGGACCCTAGTCTGCTTGGCTTGGTTCTGATCCTACATCAACAGTGTAGTCAAACTCCCTATGCACTCACAACACCCCCCTCGCCCCCTCACCCCCCCTAGAGGATGTAACCACCAACAGCATTCCCCTACAGGCCACCAACCAAACCACACGCCACAACCAGTAGGCTACGATTAACCAGCACACCAAAGAGGGTTCTGGAACTGTTCCGCACACTCGTCGGTTTTATTCATCGCTGATCCTTCTTGTCCGTGCTTTCCCCCTCCACACTCACCTGTCTCTCTCTCCTCTCCATCTGTCCATCCTCTGCTCTCCTCCATCCTTCCTGGACTCCAGACTGAAGTGAGTACATGTGCCGATGTTCTTTCAAACTGTGCTAGCTCAAGCATTAGCGCTCCTTTTTTCTGTAGATTGTGCTTGTGTGTAAAAGCATAGCTAACGGTGTGTCGGTGTTTGTCGACTTGTCGTAGCATAAGTGTAGCGGTACCCGTGTGTGTAGAATAGTTTACTGATTAGTGTGAAGGTGCGTGTAGCATGGGAGATATTGAAGGATCTACCATTGGCATGCGTGAATCCTGATTGGTGGATCCGATTTGATCCACTGATTAAGATTAGCATGCCAATGGTGAATCCTTTCCATTCTCCCATCGTAGAACAGCCTACTGCATTTCAGTAGTCAACCCCACTGTCTACAGCGCAGATCAGAGCTGTTGCCAGTTGTTGAGACTCTGGATTAATGTGTCGTGTTTTGCTCTGTAACAAATGCTAGGAGAGGAGAAAGGTAAGGGGATGTCCCAGAGGATCGTACGTCGTGTGTTTTAGCCTTCCAGCCTCTAGATCTCCTCCAATCCTCGTAGGGCTGGATCGCATCCGTGGAACGTGTTAGTGCAGAGTGCCGAGTCTTCTCACTGGCGCTAGGAGGGATCTAGAAGGATCTGCTGGGTTTATGTGGGTGCTTACTAGTGTTGTGAGCGCATTTGATAGCGTATTTATTTAGCAGACACGGATGAGGATTAGGACCCGCAGCTTTTAGATGGGCAGTCGAATGCTCTAACCCCGCTAAGCTACCTCCCCCCTCCCCTTGTTGTGTTAGCGCTGGGTTAGGGATGGAATTATGTAGCTCTCCGCCCTCATCCTTTCATCCTTCGCCTCTCACCTTCCCTCCATCTTATCCCTTTTGGGGTGTGCTGTCTCTCCCCCCCCCCGCCGCCCTCGCCCTCAGCCGTCGCTGCGTTATGGAGGAAGGCGACCGGCAGCGTCTGATCAGCAGCTTCGCCTCGCGCGCCATCGCCGCCCACCAGCAGTCCAGCGCCAACGGCATCCTCCTCAACAACATGCCCAAGTCCGAGTCCAACATCACCTTCCTGTCGGACGAGAACCCGCTCACCACCAAGAACCCGCTGTTCTACGACGGCACCCTGAGCAGCCCGGACACGCTGGGCCGCAGCCAGAGGCGCAGGGACCTCCTGGGGAGCGGCTCCCTGCCCAAGAGAGGCCTCCTCCGGGACTCCTTCCTCCGCTTCTCCCCCGGAGGAGGCGTCGGGGGAGGAGCAGGGGAGGCCACAGCTGGACCCTGCCCTCCAGGCTGCGGCGCCGGGACATGTACGCGTCGCTGAGGCGCCAGGTGGTGATGGACCCGGTCCAGTGGGAGCTGGAGCTGCTGCAGTCGGAGCTGAGGGCCAGCGGGGACGACGGGCTGGACGCGGACCTGGAGGAGGACGAGGACGCGGCGCTGGGGCCCAAGCTGACGGTGAAGGAGCAGGCCAGGCAGTTTGAGCAGCTGCAGGAGATGAGGCAGAGGCAGAGCCGGGACTCGCGGGGCTCCCTCTCCCCGGACTTCCTGCTCTGCGTGTTCGGGTGCCCGCAGCAGATGACGCCGCCGCCTCCGCCCGTGCCCGCCGCGCCCCCGACGCCCCCGCCGCAGGTGGCCCCTGAGCATCGTGATCACCCAGAGCGACGGCGGGACCCCGCCGCCCAGCCGCAAGCCCACTCCGCCCGTAGCTGCGGAGGTTCAGCTCCAGCTTCTCCGCCCCGGCCGGCGAGCCCTACGAGGTCAGCCTGGAGATCATCCCGGACCCCCCCAGCGTCCCCGCCCCTTCCCCGCCCTCCGCCTCCCCCCCTCCCCGCCCCCCGCGCCCCCGCCCCCGCACCTCCCCCGCCCTCCGCCTCCCCCCCTCCCTCCCCCGCGCCCCCCCGCCGCCCCCCTCCGTGCCTCCGCCCCCCCCGTCCCCTCCGCCTCCCCCCCGGCCCCGCCCTGCCGCCCCCACCTCCCCTCCCGCCTCCCGCCTCTCCCTCCCCCAACCACCCCTCGGCCTTCGTCCTGCCGCCCCTGCCCGCCGTGACCACGTTGAGGCCCGTGTCCCTGCGGGCCCCGCTGCCCCTCTCCCCGAACCCGAGGGCCCCAAGAGGGAGCTGAGGGGCATTCTGAAGACCATCCCCAACATCGCGGCCCTGGAGAAGTCGGTGGCCAAGATGTACAGCCAGATCGACCAGAAGCAGAACCCCCTGAAGAGCATGCTGAAGAGCCAGGCGTCCATGGAGTCGCTGGACTCCCTGAACGCTGCGGATCTGGAGACGCCCCCTGGAGCGGGCCCCCTCCCCCCCCGGCCCCCGCCCCCCCCCCGGGCCCCGCAGCCCCACCCCAACATGAACTCCATAAGGGAGGAGCTGGAGAAACGCTTCCCTTCGCATTCATCAGTCATGTGATCTTTCTCACTCTCTCTCTTCTTCTCTTCTCCTCTCTCTCTCTCCCTCTACATTGCTCTCCCCTTCATCACTGTTTCATCATTTCATCAGAGACTTTTATTCCTTTTGTGTCATTTGGATGTTTCGTTCTTCAATCCCAGATGTCGTCTTCGTTTCTATGTTGTTTTTATGTGTTCATTTTTCAAGAATATTATTTTCAGAAAGACATTGCATGTTAGTTTGTTTGTATGTTTTAGTGTAAATACACCATGAATGGTTGGTGACTCCCGATAGTCTGCCCTGTAATTACTAATGGCCGTTTAAATAACAACATTCAAAGAAAAGATTCTTGAGAGTTTCACTGTTTCTGTTATACTCTCTCTCTACTATGCTCTGTCTCTCTTTCCCTCTTTCCCTCAGTCTGCCTCCTTGTCTGTCCCTTTCTCTGTCTCTCTCACTCTCCCTCTTTTACTCAGTCTCTCTCTCTCTCTCTCGTCTCTCTCAAGGCCCATCACACCATAACGTTTCTGGTCAAAGTTCTCTGAACGTTCTAATCGTTCAATTTCGAGCGTTCTAGGGCGAGGTGGACACATCTGGCGTGTGACTAATGCATGACTAGGGTGGGACTGACGCATAACTAGCGAGGGACTTACGCATGAGGAGCGTGTAACAGCGACTAAGTCAGACACCTCTGAAAACTATTAGCGTGTGATGACGTGTCACTGGCGTGTGAATAACGACAGAGTAGCGTTTTGCTACGCGCGACAAACGATTAGTCAACGTTAGACGATCGTCGGTGATCTCCGCGATCACCGCCGATTACCGACGATTACCAGCGTCACCAGCGTCCACACAACCCTCTTCTGGCGCTATACCAGCGCTATACCAGCGCTATACCAGCGACCATGGACGATTACCAACGTTTCCTCTAACGTCATAGAACGTCGACCGGAACGTTCTGGTGTGACGGGGCCTTCAGTCTCTTTCTTCTCATCTGGCCTGTCTTCTGTCACATCTTCTGTCACACACTCCTGGGTTCTCCAGCCTGCTGCACATTGCAATCGACACGCGGAGGAAGAGAGAGAGAGCAAGAAAGAGTTGCAGACTGACAGAGAGTAAAAGGGAGAGAAGACGAGGAAGAGAGAGAGAGAGAGAGAGAGAGAGAGAGAGAGAGAGAGAGACAGAGAGCATGTCAGACATGCTGCTACCGTGATTTCAGAAGTAAAGATAGGGGGTAGCCAGCTGTAACAGCAGCTTCAGCTCAGACTGAACAGAGACAGTCCTCCACTCTCCACCCGAGCTTTCCCCCATCCTCCCCTCTGTCCTCCTTCCACCCATCTCCACCTCTCCCCTCATCCTCCATCTTCTCATCCCTCCACCTCTCCTCTCTCCTCCCACCCATCCTCTCCCCTCATCCACTCCTCTCTCTCTCCTCCTCCCACCCATCCTCTCCCCTCACCCACTCCTCTCTCCTCCCTCCTCCTCTCCCATCAGCTCTGAATATACACCTACCTTTGTGCTTCAACTCTCGTCAACCCTGTCTCTTGTCTCTTGAAGCGAAACATGTTTCCGGGTGTGTACATTTTACATCTTAAAGAGCACGCCCTCTCCCTACTGACACATACACACACACACACACAAGGACCATATCACCAGCAGGGAGGAGAAGGAGGATGGGGAGGAGGGAGATGGGGCGCTGAGGGAAGCTCAAAGTCCTCTCAAAGTCACCAGTGGTTGTTCAGTGATACATCTTCATTTGAGCTGCTCATTACGCCGGCATTAGAGAACAACAGTCTTGTTTACCTCCCCATGATCATCTCGACGCCAGAGGGAATTCTAATTCCTGCAGCGTTTTTCACTAAGTAGTTTCTCTTCTCTTTTCTTCTAATCTCTTCTCTTCTAATCTCTTCTTCTCACTTCTAATATCTTCTCTTTTCTAATATCTTTCTCTTCTCTTTCTTCGAATCTCATCGCACATTTTATTGTGTGGTGTGGCCATGGATCTCTGAAGGTTGTGGTATTGTCAAAGATAACCACCCATCTGGCCTAATCAAGTACTAGTGACCTGTGACCTCGGGGTGTGTTGCATTATGGGAGGTGGTTGTGAGTTTCCGTAGTTTAGTTACATCTTTATATACAAAGCCAACCAAGACAATATGTACATAGTTTGAACCCTGAAAGCACTGCCAAACCAGGGGAGGATTATGAATATATTAGATTAGAAACTATAAAAACTGTTATGTCCCTTTAGTAAAGTTATTATGGTGTAACCTTCTCTGCGTATCATTCTCTTGCCTCTCTCTCCCTCTCTCTCTTCCCCCTTTCATTCTCTCTTCCCTCTCTCATCCGTAGGGCACTTTCACAACAGATTTATAAACCCTGTATCAAGTTTCACACTGCAGCCCTCAAGGCACTTTCAGATGTGACATCTCATATGTAGTTGGAACTGAAATATCTGCTTTAGTGAGACCGTGCAGCTTTTTGATTTAAGTGTCCAATTCCCTGCGCATTAAGTGAAACAGTGGCAGAGCCATGGTGTGCGTCTGACTCTCTATCACCTACAGCTTTTTTCTACGTTAGAGAAATAAATATTTTGTGTCTCCTCCACAGGCGCGGGTATGGCCATCAGGAGGTGAGTCCCCAAGACACACACACCCACACACACCAGACACTCACACCACACACAAACTGCACCCTGCCACACACACACACACACACACCACACTCACGTGCACGCATACACACACATACACACCGCCTCCTTTGAAAACGTATATTTCTCCCTGTCATTTGCCGGTGGTTGCCGGTTGACATGCTGTCAGTAGATACATCCTCTGATAGGCCGTCGGAAAGGAAGCTGTGATGTCGTGTTTGGTGTGGGGGTGTCTGCTGATTGGATGAGGGGATGGGGGAGAGATGCGTGCTGAAGATGTACGCTGTCGTCCCCCGCCCATCTGTGTCTGTCTCTGTCTATGAAACTCCCTTCATCTCCCTTCATCTCCCTTCATCTCCCTTCATCTCCCTCTCATATGCTTCTATTTTATTCATCCCTCTGTTTTTCTCCTCCAACCTTCCCCTGACCAACACACATCTCTCTCTATGTTTCCGTGCAGGCTTCCCTCCATCCATATCCACATCCAGGCTTTATCTTTTTAATGAAACGTCCACTTATCTTTTTCCTCTGTCTTGTGTCTGGCTGTTCTTGTTCCCCGCTTCCTCCTTCGTTCTCTTTTATCTCTTCCTTCTATCTATGTCTTTCTTCTCTCTCTCGTATGTATCCCTGAACCCTTCTCTCTTCTCTCACTCTCTTTCTTTCTGTCTTCCCTCGGTTTTCTCTGGCAGCAACAACAGCTACTCAGACCGGCCCTGCTGAGACCGGAGGTATGAGAACTGCTCTCTCTCTCTCTCTCTCTCTCTCTCTCTCTCTCTCTCTCTCTCTCTCTCTCTCTCTCCTTCCACGCCTCTTCCTTTCTGTCTTCCATTGATCTCTACTTCCTCTCGCTTTCTCCTGCCCTTTTTCTATACCTTTATCTTTTTCTATAGAGGCTGAAACAGAATGTGAGAGAATATTGAGACAGATAATATATAGAGGATGTGAGAGTATATATAGACACTGATAGAATAAAGGCCGTTTCTTGTGAGGTAATTTGAGTTTTTTTTTCTTTTCAGGAGCTCTCTATGGAGTCTGGAATCGACCCTGGACAAGATTACTACACTCAGGATTACTACAATTATGATCACGGGTGGGTGTTTGAGTTTGTGTGCGTGGGTGAGAGTGAATGAGTGTGTGTTGAGTAAGAAAAGAAGAGAGAGGAGAAAGAAAGCCTTTGTGTAAGTGTGTTCCTCTATACCCAGGCCCCCACAAACACAGTGCCAGGGGGTGTGTCTGTGGCGCGGACTGATGATGTCACAGGTGTTCATCTGGACGGTGTCTGCGTCCCCAGGAGCCCTCGGAGCTCTTAATCGGACACCAACCGCAGTGACCCTTGACCTACTGCTTACCTGCTCCCCACTGTGTGTGTGTGTGTGCAGGTATGACATTCCCCAGTACGGCAGCCGCAGGAAGCTGATCTCTCCGACAGGCCTGTATGACGAGTACGGAGAGGTGGTGGTGGAGGACGACGGGAGCTACTACTACAGCCCCCATGAGTCCGAGGGAGAGGTACGACCTTTGACCCACGGACACCCTGTTAGACCTGCTCAGATTGCTGACTCACTTCCTGGTTGAGGTGTCGGAGGAGGCTTCAGGCCCTGTGTGCTGTGATGTTGTCTTGGACAGACACATCTCAAGAGTTTTGTGTTGTTGAAAATGCCATGATGCCTGTTGTGTTGCTGTTTCTGATCTGAGATTGATCCAGACAACCTCAGTATCTTTAAGTGGGTGTCATGTCACAGGTTGCAGGGCGTGGTCGTGGGCGTGGTAAAGGTCCACCCCCTCCTTACATCCACCCGGGTCCTGGCCCCCGAGGCCCCCCCAGGCAGGCCCCCAGCGGCAAGCAGGACCAAGCCCCACACACTCCCTCCAGCGCCACATACTCCCAGGGACCCCCCCAGGAATCCACAGCCGTTTCAAGGCTCCAGGCTGTGATGAGGCTGCTTGTGTCTGGGACCAAGACTCCCAGCTCGGGACCTGGCCTGCCCCCCACCCTCCACCCCCCCTGGAACAAAGCCCGGGTCCACCCCCTCGGCGCCGCAGGGGAGGGGGGTGGCGTCCCTCCGGGGCGGGCCGGCAGCCTGGACATCGATGGAAGCTACTTCCAGAGCACCGCCGCCGAGGAGGAGGAACCTCGGCCCTCGGCCATGCTGCGCCTGGGCTCGGCCCTCACCCGCCTGACCCTCACCCGCAGACCCGCCGGGGCCGCGGGGGAGGAAGGGAGGGGGGGAGGCGTGGAGGGGCAGGGGGGCTCGGTGGGGGAGAGGAGCGTGTCTGCGTACGTGTCCCGGGTGTCCAGGGCGGCAGGGGAGGAGAGGAGGGGGCGGGGGGGAGGGGGAGGCCAAGGGGGGCCGAGGGAGGCCAAGGGGAGCGAGTTGGAGGCGGGCGGCGCTGGGTGGGGGGTCCGGGACGAGGGCTACTCTGACAGGAGCGGCTCTCCGTCCTCCGGCACGAGCCGGACGTTCCCAGGAGAACCCTCAGACAGACCGCAGGGCCGGGAGAATGTTCCGGACTCGGATGACGAGCAGGGGGGAGAACCGGGGGGTTCTGAAGAGGAGAGCCGGTCACAGATGGAGACCGACTCTGACTCGGAGAAGGAGGTGGAGTCCGAGACGGAGGGGGAGGAGTCCCAGACCGAGAAGGAGGAGTCGGAGGCGGACAGCCAGCCTGGCACCGCAGAGGAAGAGGAGGAATCTGGGTCAGGATCAGAGAGTGAGGAAGAGGAGGAAGAGGGGAGCGGGACGTCAGGGGAGAGTGGGGAAGGCCCAACATCGACCTCCCACAGCTCCTCCTCTTCCTCCTCCAGTAGGACGAGGACGTCGGGAAGTTCTGGCAGGAAGTCCTCCTCAGACACAAGCCCCTCTGGGTCCACCAGGACACCCAGACCCAGGACCTCCACACACACACGCTCATCTGGGTCAGTAGGCACCACCCAGGACAGTGAGGAGGAGAGCTCGGGAGAGGAGGAAGAGAAAGGGCCAAGCCACGGGGAGTCTACATCCAGGCGGTCCAGTACCAGCCAATCAGCCGCCTCTGCTGGGCGGAGGCGGGGCTTTGGTGGCTTCAGCTACCATACAGACACGAGCACTGGTATGACTGACTCCTCCAGCGACCTATCACCCATCACTGAGGATGACGAGGAGGAGGTTACCACGGAGAGAACCGTCAGCAGCCGTAGCCATGGAGACCGTTCCGAGACCACAGAGGAAGAGGAGGAGGATGAGGAAGAGAAGGATGATTGAAATGCAAACGAAGGCATAACATCTTAAATGAAATTCATATTCATTAAGTAAGATCTTCAGAATGCCTGGATTGCGTTTGAATTCATTATCTGAGTGGAACTTATTATTGTAATTTTTCCAGTTCCGCGTGCTTTGAATCTGAAGCTTCTAAATGGCTTGCATGCCCCCTCCTGACCTCATTTTCTCTCTTCCTGGTACAAACACACACACACACTATCTCTGTTGACTGTCTTTCTCTGCAGATGCGTTTCCAGCAGGCTTCTAAGCTGTTGAAAGCCTCTCTGTGTGTGGCGACAGTCTCATGCTCCCCTATGAAACCTCAGTGGGTCCTGATTGCTTCTCTGTGTGGCGTAGACACAAAGCAGAGTACCTCAGTGACTGACTCCCTCATCCTCTCTCACACACATACACACACACACACCAGAACCCACCCTCACTACCTCACTCTCACACAGACACACACAAAAACCCACCCTGGTTACCTCTCTCACAGATACACACACCAGAGTCCACCCTCACTGACTCTCTCTGACACACACACACACACACGTGTCCCTTAACGTGTTCTCTCCTTTCTCTTCAGGTGTGTGTGCTGTGCTGTGCGTCTGCCTTGCTCCGTCTATGACGTAACTACTAAGCCATACAACATGATGTCATCGGGGGGTTTGTCTGTTGACTAGTTTTTGTTTCGTGTTTGTTTTCAGTACGGGAGGAAGAAGCGTATCAAGCTGGTGGTGGACCGGGAGTACGAGACCAGCTCTACCGGGGACGACAGCGCCCCAGAGTCCATCCACCGGAACCGGCTGTGCAACAGCCACGTTAACGGGAGCGTGTACCTGGCCCAGAACGGCTCCGTCATACGGACCCGCCGCGCCCCGGGCGCAAATGCCGTCTCCGCGGCGACACACGTCAACAACATCAAGGTGGGCTCCTCCCCCTCGGTCAGCTCGCGGCTGGCCAAGCACTTCAGGAAGCTGGACAAGATGGCCGCCACGCAGGAGGAGAGGCTGCCCCTGGGAAGCCCCGCCCCCGCCGCCTCCGGCTCCTCCCTCCGCGCCAACGTGGCCGCCGACAAGCCCCTGAACACCGTGCTCTCCAGCTGCTCCCTGGGGTCCAGCCTCTCCGGGCTGGAGAGCCTGGCCTCGCGCTCCAACCTGGCAACGGGCAGCCTGTGGGGGCGGATGCAGAGGAACCTGGAGGAGGAGGAGGGAGAGGAGGAGGAGGGGGGGGACGGAACGGGGGAGGCGGGCAAGGAGAGGGAGTCGGCGGTGGATAACACGGAGGAGGAGGAGGAGGAGGAGGGGGAGGAGGAGCGCGGGGGAGAGGCGCTGGAGAACCACAGCGAGCGCACGCTCTCCGACGAGGAGGAGCTGTGGATGGGACCCTGGAACAACCTGCACATCCCCATGACTAAGCTGTGACCCGACACACGCACGCGCGCGCACACACACGTCCCTCGCACGCGGCTCTGCTCGTACACGCACGCCGCACACACACGCACACCCTCACTCCGGCGGGAGAACGGACGGAATGTGTATCGCGACGTGACACAGATGGGATACTTTGGATCATGGCCCTTGATGACTCAAACACTCTGTGACGATGCACTTTCACTCAGCATTGTATCAACATGTTCCTCTGAGAAATGGGAAGCATCTGACATGTGGTGTGTCTTTTCCAGAATGGTCTATACCTTGTGGCTTTGAGGTTGAAAGAGATTTGTGTGTGTGTGCGTGTGTGTGTGTGTTCGGATCAGGCATGTTTCTGAATGAAGAAACACTTCTATCATGAAGGTCATTCTGACTTGAATACAGTGTTATTTTTTCATTTTTATACAGATTGATACACAGTTGAGAGAATTCAGTAGTAATTTCCACTTTGCTGGATGCATAGGACCGTGTCTCTATCGTATCAGTGTTGCAGAGCTTTGGGAAACTGGGATTCTTTCGTATGTTTCTGAATGTTCTTAGTGTTCTTCTGACTGGGAAGGATTCTCTTTGTACTATTGCAATGTGAAGTCCATAAGCACACAAGGAATATACATCTGGTCTGTTTCTAGCGCTGCATTTATCAAACACAATGGCTAGATAAATAAAATGTTTCCCATTACAACTGGTAGCATCTTGGTTACCTTATGTCACGCAACTGCACAAATAATTTGTTGTAACTTCCTTATATAGGGCCTACTAGATTACTTTATGATTATGTTCCAACTGCTTGATCGAATATTGATTAGGCTAGAATTCATATGGTGGCATTTAGAGCTACAAGGAAAAGTGTGTAAACTAAGTAATAGTCTTTAGACAGATCAGAGAACATCCGTTATATTGATTCAACTAAAGTTGATGGTTATTAGCGCTGATTCCCACGCACGTTTAGAGAATTCACTGGCCCTAATTAACGGGTTTAGTCAGGGAAGGGCCGTGTCGTTAATCCCCCGGGTAAAATAAACGGATTGATATTCAGGCAAGAGCAGCGGGAGAAGATAGCAGATGGAAATAATCGTTCCAAAATTGAAAATGTCCGCACCTTCACGGAACGAAGAGCAAATCTTTCACTTGGGTCACATTATTGTAGCCTACTCCGTTGCAGCGTGACATCCCCGCAGGTCTGTTTATTAGGATCGACGTGCTGCATGATTTGCACATTAACGGCGTGTGAGGTCACACGAAGTTCACGAGACCGTGAGCAGGATCAAGATGTTGAAATAGAGACAGCATTTAATAAGATGCTGACAGACAAAATGAAGAAGACCTACCGGGTTCACACCTTCACTTTTTGCGCATACACATACACGTTAATAATCTCATAAAGTCAGTGGCGGTTCTAGACAAATTTTACTGGGGGGGCCAAGGGGTGCCAGTGTTTAATCAGAGGGGCACATTAAAAAACGGAAACAAATTATATTTAAACATTAAATACTTCAATTTTGCTTTACATTCAAATTATACAAACGGCTCTGGCTCTCCCTCTTCCAGCTCCTCAGCTCTCTCAATACTTTGATTTGATATGTTTCTCTAACTTTTTTATTTACTGGGGCAAAAAAGGCTGCAATGTCCCTTCCTCGTTTCATGATGACTGAAGTAGGAATCGCTGGACGCTTCTAACTTCACACCACCTCGTTCGTGCCTTTTCAAATGGCCTCTAGGTGGCGATAGAGACACAGCTTAACCCACCCAGAAAGGAGACGGGCTGTTAAACGGTGCAGTAATTACTCTTCATCAGTAGATGGCGCTAGCGAAGCTCAACAATTGTAAACTTCGTGACCTTAACATTTAGGGAGGTGAACACTGACCAGATGAATCGCACACACCTGTGCTGTTCAAAGAGAGACAGAGAGATTGGTTGGAAGGGTGTGTGTTATTTGGGGAACGTCTTACACCTGCTGTCAACTATCTCTTTAGAGAGAGAGGCAGAGAGAGAGAGAGCGAGAGAGAGAGAGAGAGAGAGAGAGAGAGAGAGAGAGAGATGTTTGGTCACGGTGGTTTGCAGGTGAATGACTGTGCCTGCTCCTGTCTGCCCCTCAGCCAAGCGGGAGCCATCCCAACTGACACGCACGGCAGCAGCAGCCAGTAATTACACCTCCGAAATGATTACAAGATTACGCCGGCCTCATGAGCTAACTTTAATGACTCCACCCGCTTTGATCTGCGCATCCTTCACGCCGCCCAGAGAGACATTTCAAACAAGCACAACAGCATAAATGATTAAGTAAGTAATTACAAGCTCGCAGGTTGGTGATTAGAGAACGGTAGTCGCTCCTGCAGAGCATCATGGTCCTTTGAGTTCTAAATGTAGTTGTTGACAATCAGAAGCGGCCCCTCACGGCTCTTGAGACGGCCGGTAGAGGAGTCCGCAGGTCGCCCTCACCTGCCTTCTCCTGCTCCATACCAACACGCCGCACATAAACAGACCCACACAAACAGACACACAGACACGCACACCAACCGACACTCACACACTCACACACACACAAGCAGACCGTTCACACGCAGGCAGAAACACATGATTACAGCCTCGTTGGGACTCTGTGTATGCGGACGAGCCTATCACAACCCACAGGCTTGTGAGGACAGAATGGCCGACTCTCCCGAAGGAGACTGTCCTTGTTTGCCGTCAGTGTTCCCTTCTCGCAGATCTCTGTCAGGGCCGTCAGATCCCAGGGAAAAGACATTGGAAGCCTGTAATACAGGCCGCCAGCTGCGACCATGCATAGGTTCTCAGACTATTTATGGCCTTCTAAACTATATGTTCTCATCTGTCCTTGCTTTGTGATCTACGATGTGAGTACCCATTCAAGGGCAGCATTTGACCACATTCTCAATGTGTCCTCACATACATACATACATGTGCACACAACCATAGTGAGTACACACACACACGGTACATAGTACGCATGAACACCCAAACACTTATGGTAAACCAATGTTGACAGACAGACAGACAGAGAGATAGGCAGTAAGGCAGACAGGCAGGCAGGCAAACATAAATAAAATAACAACATGTGGATGTACAGAGACACAAAAAAACATGCACACACACATACTTCTTCCCGCTTCAAATAGAATAGGCATGACAAACACACACACATGCACACACACAGGGTACTGAGGACACTCACACACACACACATACAAACCTGGCTTCAAATAGAATAGGCGAACACACACACACACATTGGTACTGAGGATAGGAGGCACAGCGGGGCATCCTAATTGGTAGAGATGCAGGAGAATTCCAACCTCTGATTGGTCCTTGCTGTCGTTTCCTATTAGTCCAGATGAAACTGTGGACTGATCCAGTTCTGGAGATCGCACTAAGTATCTGGTGTATGCCAAACACACACACACACACATGTTTACACACAACCACTCCAACACTCACACACGTGTACACTCAACCACTCCAACACACACCACCACTCACACACACACACACACAAGAACACACACAAATACAAAAGCAGACTTCCATTTTGAACAATTCGCACACGCACACGCACGCGTACACACAAACACCCACACAAGCACACTCTCGCCACAAACATGCATAAAGCTGCAGTCTCGAATCGGCCACCTACTGTATCACAAACACACAAGATGGCTGCTCGAGTACTTTGTATTATTTTCCTTTTTCTATTCTTCGTTTCCTGAGCTTCTTTTGTGTGGCTCTGTCAGACATCAGAGAGGCCCGGCGGAGCCCTAATGACACGTCCCTCTGTTTGTGTTTAGTCAACTTCACCTCCGTTCACCTCCATTACTCCTCTTCAAGCTCACAACACAGCCATCCTGGTGTCACACACGCCCGAGAAAACACACACACACTTGGAAAAACACTTACCCGCACAAACACAGCACTTGTGAACGGACCCCGGCCGTTTTGTTCATGACTTGGGTATTTGCGGGTGCTTGTGGGAGTGTGTTTCTGCGCATGTATGAATTTGTATGTGTGTGTGTACATAGCATAAGCACAGCTGTATTTAGAAGGCAGCCTCGTCATTAGTCAGTGCCGCAAGTCGGTATTTCTTACAGGAAGCTGTCACACACACACATACACACACACACGGGACTCATTCACATTCAGAAATGTATTATTTTGTGGTTGTGATGGATTCAGCTGATTTGTATGGGTCATTTAGGTCAGCCTCAAAATCTTATTTTATACATTTCTTCCAGTTTTCCTGCAGGGATCAACAATACACACACAGAGAAACACACGCACACACACACAGACACGAATACACACACACAGGGAAAATACACACACAGACACTCAGAGACACAGGCAGACTTTAACAAGACACTCTTAAATAGACACAGACACTGACATAATACACTTGTACACACACATACTGTACGATACACACACATGCATGCAAGCACACACACCTTCATGAATATGCACACATACACACACAGCTCCCTCTCATAGTCCCAGACTGCAACTTCACTGGTTTTTGTTCAGCCTCTCATGTCTCCCTGGGAGAAGAAAGGAGATGTGATAATGTGGTCGTCCTGGTGTCTCCACTGATGAAACCCTCATTTACAGGCTTTGATGTCTGTGGCTGTCTCCACCAGCCTTCTGCAGCAGACACAGCACTCACAACTACTCTCTGTCTACCTCTGCCTGCCTCTCTCTGTATCTGCCTATCTCTCTGTCTCTCTCTGTCTCTGCCTCTCTCTGTCTCTCTCTGTCTCTGCCTCTCTCTCCGTCTCTGACTCGGTCTGTCTGCCTCTGGTCTCTCTCCCTCCCTCCTCTCACACTCATTCTCTTTCTCCCTCTCCCTTTTCCTTCTGCCTACAGCCTGTCTCCATACATCGCTGAGCTTTGTAGTGTAGTGTGCTGTGAAGTGTGTAGTATGCTGTGTGAAGCGTGTAGATAGCAGCATGTATAATGCATTCCCTACCGTATACTGTATTGCATGCAGTGTATTGTGAGTTGTAGATTTTGTTGTGTGTAGTGTGTCGTGCTCATCCTTTGCCGCTGGCAACCTTGTCATGACACACTCCCCATCTGCTCCTGGAGGTCTCGCTGTCATGGCGACGATGAAGTCATGTGTTTTACAGAAAGGAGTTCCCGGAGTGTCCTGGCAGCTGTCCAGCGGACGGGTTTCACAACCGCTGTGTTGACACGTCGCTGATGTCCTCTGTCTGCAGAAGGTATGGAAGCTCTGGAAGGTCTGGAAGGTCTGGAAGCTCTGGAATCTTTGGAAGGTCTGGAAGGTCTGGAAGCTCTGGAAGGTCTGGAAGCTCTGGAAGCTCTGGAAGGTCTGGAAGCTCTGGAAGGTCTGGAAGGTCTGGAAGCTCTGGAAGTTCTACCTGCACACATCAAACACTCTGGAGGAACTGTTCCGTTCTGACCCCACTGAACGCCGGGACCTCCTGAAGCCTGCTTTATACTGAACCCTCTTCTCTTTCTTCTCTCTCTTCTCCTCTCCTTTCCTGTTTGGTCTGGTTTTCTCCACAGCTTCAGATCAGGTTTCAGACCCATCCAACACACACGCATAAGCACACGCAACACACGCACCCACACACACACGCACACACAACGTGTTGTTCCTGCGGTCTTCCGCAGTGTGTATGTTCGTGGCTCTCAGCATCTCCACTGTGCCTTTGAAAAGGTGTCTGGTCCGTCTGCAAGGCACTGAGCTTCATGTCAAGGCCTCATTTGAGAAGCAGCCCTCAGAAACAAACACGTACAGGACATTTTCACTAAACAGCCGTCAGGGTGGTGAGTTTGTTCAGGTGTGTGTTGGCTGAGGAATGACCAGTAAGCACTTTTATGGGAATGTTTATACTTGGTGGTAGAACAAGCAGCAGCGTTCATCACAGTCAGGGACGCCCTCATAGCCAAATCAAAGTAACCTCTCCTTATCCAAGTTCAGAATGTAGTCGCCGGGAATCAAACATGGCTTCCTTTTCGCTAGTCGTATGTTCACCATTCATGGTCAACAAGAACCATGAAATACTGGTGCCAAACCACCTCCTCTACTTTTATGCTAACTAGAAGAGGTTGTTTCTCTTGACCTGGCATTCACTGAGCTGCAAAGACTGTGTTGCACATCATTGCTGTATGTATGTGTGTGTGTGTGTGTGTGGGGGGGGGGGGGGGGGGGGGGGGTATGTGTGTGCTGGTGTGTGTGTGTGTTTCGGTTTGGCTGCCAGTCCTGAGCCCTATCCCTCATACTGGCACTGGAGAACAGTGGCCAAAAGCTGCTGACTAAGTGTGTAAATATCACCAGCTCTGTGGCTGGGGTAGCTTTGTGGGCTGCAGATAGTGTGTGCGTGTGTGTGTGTGTCTGTGCGTGTGTTGGTGTGTTTGTGTGTGAGTAGGTGTGTGCGTCTCTGTGTGTGTGAACGCTTGCGTGTGTGCATCTGTGTGTGTGTCCTCCCCCAGGGCCAGACTAAAGCCGAGTGATGAGGTGGTGACGGGGATGAGTGGTTGGGGCTGAGGCTCGCTGCTGCTGCTGGGAAGGCTGAGGAGATCCATGTCCCCAAGCTCCGCTTCAAGTCAGAAATCATCTTCTGAATCAGCCATCTCAATCTCACGAGAGGATACATAGAACATGTTGCAGCCAAGGGGTGCCGGAAACTGCTTAAATAACTATTGCTGTGTTTACTAATGGAATTACACTGATCATCGATCATGTGATGGTTAGGTTTTGAAGTCAGGTCTCTAGACTGAGGACTGTTGTTACCAAACCGACTCTGCTACATTAGAGTCCCTGAGACGTGGTCCTGTTCCAACATTCCTGACATTTCTACAAGTTCGGCTCCAAAGAGCCCTTTTGGTAAACATTGTGTGTGTGTTTTGTGTGTGAATGTGCGTAAGTGCGTGTGTGTCCACACCTGATATTAGGGGGGCAGACTGTAAAAACTGTCTGGCGGCCACCTGATTGGTTGGAAGGGTGTGTGTTATTTGGAGAACGTCTTACACCTGAGAGAGAGAGAGAGAGAGAGAGAGAGAGAGAGAGAGAGAGAGAGAGAGAGAGAGAGAGAGAGAGAGAGAGAGAGAGAGAGAGAGAGAGAGAGAGAGAGGAGAGAGAGAGAGAGAGAAGAGAGAGAGAGAGAGAGAGAGAGAGAGAGAGAGAGAGAGAGAGAGAGAGAGAGAGAGAAGAGAGAGAGAGAGAGAGAGAGAGAGAGAGAGAGAGAGAGAGAGAGAGAGAGAGAGAGAGAGAGAGAGATGGAAAATGAGACCAGAAACACAACCACCTCCCTCAACACCATCTTTGTTTAAAGCATTCCCTCAACTCTTGCCTTAATCACATTGTATTACTCAACACATTCTTTGAATTCAACAAGCTGTGAAAAGATTTGTATATCCTGCACCTCTATGAGAAATAACAGACTTAATGCAGTCTGTGTTGTTCATCAACATAGCTCACGTCTTTGGTTTACATTCGAAAGACACAAAACGCCACAACTCTTTCAAACCGCCGCTATTTAGCAATTCTTGACCACATTGCTAATGCTAGTTAGAAACCAAATTCCTAATGCTAGTTGGCCACAAATCGAGCTGAAACTAAAATGTTGGCAGAGGACATTGACAACAGTGACAACCGATTTTACCACAGAAAGCGATTTTAGCCCAAATCAACAATGTAGATTAGACTATGGGCTGGCGGTCAGGCGGTGTTGGAGGGAGGGTTTAGTGTCAGTGTGTTGTCCCCACCAACCCCAAACACACACACACACACACATTGTGACCCCCCCCCCCCCCCAGCCTGTATTATAACTTGGCAGGGTGGTTAGATAGGTTAACCACAGAAACAGCAGGCCCTTGGCCTTCCCTGAGAATGGGAGAGAGACCTCAGACAGCCTCTGCTAAACACACACACTCTCCATCTGAGCCTCAGAGATGACATTATAATCACACAGCTGAAATTACTTGATTCGCTTCACAAACAATCATAACATTACACCATCATCATACAGTATGACAGCATATTACAGTGTAGTGTCTGGAACGGGTTGCCATTGGAGACCTCAAACGTGGGCTTTTGTTGACGGGATGACAACAAAGCAGAGTGTGGAAACAGTCTCTTTTGAAAGTGAACCCATTCTGAGTAAGACGTTCCGAGAGCCTGGTCCCTGGAGGGGTACAGGCCTGAACTCTGGAGGCAGTACAGGCTTGAACTCTGGAGGCAGTACAGGCCTGAACTCTGGAGGCAGTACAGGCCTGAACTCTGGAGGCAGTACAGGCCTGAACTCTGGAGCAGTACAGGCCTGAACTCTGGAGGCAGTACAGGCCTGAACTCTGGAGGCAAGTACAGGCCTGAACTCTGCAGGCAGTACAGGCCTGAACTCTGGAGGCAGTACAGGCCTGAACTCTGGAGGCAGTACAGGCCTGAACTCTGGAGGCAGTACAGGCCTGAACTCTGGAGGCAGTAAGGCCTGAACTCTGGAGGCAGTACAGGCCTGAACTCTGGAGGCAGTACAGGCCTGAACTCTGGAGGCAGTACAGGCCTGAACTCTGGAGGCAGTACAGGGCCTGGAGGCAGTACATTGTTTGGAGGCAGTTTGAGGCCTGGTCTTGCCCGGCTGGCTCCCAGTCTCCCATCACAAGGGCTTCTGGGAAAGTGAGTCAGTTCTCACAGGGAAGCAGGGTGTGAGACGAGAGGGGGGGTGACGTGGGGGGGGGGGGGTAATTGATCCTGCCTCGGGTGACGGGGTCACTTCTCCAACCCCAAACACTTCCTCCGCCCTGCCTGTCTCAGGTTCCCCCCACACACACACACACACACCCACGCACACACACACACACACACATATGCACACAGACACATACACACAAGTCCCTGCGGTTGTACAGCCCACTTCTCCTCAAGAGGAAGTCAGTGAGTCAGTCTCTTCTCAGGTGATCAACCCTGGAGTGTTCTCCCATGAGTGAACACCTTGAACAGAAGTTGTCTGGCTGGCTGGCTGGCTGGTTGGCTGTGTGAGTGACTGCACTGGCTGGTTAGTCCCAGACAAGGCCTTTGAAGTGCTGTAACCTACACCTTCACCTCCCTCGTCCTCTCACTCCACCTCTCTCGTGACATGGTTCTTCACATGCTCGTTCATATGTAGGTCCTCAACTGTCTTCGTATCACTCGCTTTTACATTTTGGCTCGAAAGCTGAACAAAACAGCTGTGACGGTTCTTCCATTATCTTCTATAAATCGAGTTCTTTCTTTCTCTCTCTCTCTCTACGTCCCTCTCTCCTCATCAAGAAATCGGGGTCTATTGACGATGTTGGTCTGGAAATAGCATCCATCCCGTTTGACCAGTGATGTAACTGTGTCTGAGGTGAAACACCAACCCTGGACGGTCTACTGTCCTTGGATCCAAACAAGCCTTCAGACATCTGGTCCCACACACTCACACACACACACACACCCCACCCCCCACGCCCCCTCCCTCAGTACCTTACAAGCACTGGTGCAGATAGACAAACAGAGAGTAGGAGGGTAATGGGCTGTTAATAGGCTGATTCAGGCCCCATTATTGTTTTACCCCACAAATCACAGCACTACAGAGAGAGGTGTGAAAGAGAGGGAGGGAGGGCGAGAGGTGGGATCCAAGACATTGACACTTCTCACTGACATCAAAGAGTTGCTCTTCTTTTTAAGTGGACCCCAATCACTTAAGCCAGTGAGATAGCAAGCAGCCCCTGCCTGCTGGGGTCTGAGGCAGGCTTTGTGAGGAACAAATGGGGGCGTTAGGTCTCCGAGAGGCACTATCAAGAGGAGGGCTGGCCTCTATTATCCTCTGCTAACTGTACGGGACACAATGGAAACAATAGCAATAAACAGGACTCGGCTTTGCCTCTCTCTCTCTCTCTCTCTCTCTCTCTCTCTCTCTCTCTCTCTCTCTCTCTCTCTCTCTCTCTCTCTCTCTCTCGTCTCTCTCTCTTTCTCTCTATCTCTGTCTTTCTCTCTCTCTCTCTCTCTCTCTCTCTCTCTCTCTCTCTCTCTCTCTCTCTCTCTCTCTCTCTCTCTGTCTGTCTCTCTCATTCTCTCTGTGTCTCTCTCTGTCTCTCTCTCTCTGTCTCTCTTCTCTGTCTGTCTCTCTGTCTGTCTTTCTCTCTCTTTCTTTCTCCCTTTTTCTCCTTCTCAACCTCTCTCTCTCTCCATGGCTTCAGAAGGTAAAGGGGGATGGAAGGAGAGATGAACAGATGGGGCTCTGGACAGTCCCAGAGTCAAAGAGAAGAAGAAACGGGAATGAGGAGAGATAGAGAGGTGTCTGAGTTGTTTGGATAACCTCCGGAAGGTTCACAGCTAATCCAGAGTGACGGGTGTGTGTGTGTGTGTGTGTGGGAGGGGGGGGGGGGGGGGGGTGGGGGGGCAGACGCTCACCAGAGAAGAGGGGCTCAGGCTTTACCATAGCGGCCTGGGTTCAAATTCGGCCCAAAAAGTGTCCATGACTGGGTTTCTACGAGACCCACTTCTGCAACGTACAAAAAGAGACACGCACAATTAACTTCTGCATAATCATATTTGGATTACGTGACACATTTCCATATAACTGATTGAACCGATTCAGCTTATCCGCCGAAATGCTTACAGCTGTGTTTTGTGTATTTGGAATTGTTTGGTTTATACTCACTTAATCACCTGATCATAAAGTTGGTGTTGTTTGTGTGTCTGGCATCAGACATCCATGAACAGTGTTTGACGAGTTTGGGGGATAATGAGCGTCAGTCTACAGACAGATTACTAATGGAGTGATTATTACCTGTCGGCGGCTCCTGACTTCCACTTGATTAGAAAATATGAACGCTGACTCCAAACACACACACTCACTCACATCCGCTCCGCCGGCGGAGACGGCAGAGCGGCTGAATTGATTCATTTGTTTTGATGAATGTCGAACGAATGTACAAAACGGCCCCGACAGGGAGCTGCTGTGAGATTTACAGTGGCGACGCCAAAAAAGAAAACGAGGACGCTTTTTCTTTTTTTCTTCTTCTTCTTCTTCTTGTTCCCAAAGCAAATCAGCGGCACACTGGAGGAGTGAAATGCAGACGAGGATTTACAGCCAGGGTAGAGCTTCCTGGAGCCCGTGTTGATCCCGTTCCAGTCTGGCTGCACGGGAGGCTCCACACGCTGAGGTTCAGTGTGTGTGCTCTCATGGGAGCGGATGAACCAGGAGATTTAGAGGGGTCGGGATGTCCAGACGAGTCTCAGCCACCAGACACCGTCGGCTGATTCAGACGGTGTACCTGGCTTCATCCGTTCGTTCGCTCGTTTATTGATTGACCGGTTGAGGGATTCATTCATTCGTACGTGCTTCACTTATTCATGTGTACGTGACCGTTGCACTGGAGGCTAAAGGAAAGGTGTGTGTCCATGTGTGTCAGTGTGTCAGTGTCAGTGTGTGTGTGTGTGTGTGTGTGTGTACAGGCATAGCTGACCAGACAAGCCAGGCTGCAGCATAATGAACTGGTTTGTGTCAACATTGTTTACAGTATGTGTAAAAACGGCAGGTAACACACACGTTGGCACGAGCTGGTTCATACATTATTTACTTGTGCTTGTAAAAAGTCAGTGGACATGCTCTTGTTGTTATTGGACGAGAGGGATATGCAAATGATACAGGAGTCGTGTGGATGTTGTTGGCCGTACAAGGTTGGCGGTCCAGGGAGATGTGAGCCGCTCTTTCTCTCACTCTGAACTTGTTCAAACAAATAGAATGCTATTAATAGATATCTGGTTTGTTTAGACTGAAGTCTGCATGAATATTCACCATTGTGGCTCTGTCTGAAATGACAAGTCGAAGGCTGGTGCTGGTCTATATCCTGAGTGGTTACCACAACCACTCTGGGAGTCGTAGGGACGTTTGTAGAACGTGCCTGCTGGCTGCCCCAATGCTCACTATAGATGTCTATGCTTCCAAATACTAAAGTAGACATTTTGACTATTAAACCATGCAACCAAAATGAGAACCCACATGAAAAGAAATCGTTTCACCTCAAACTCTTGCCTAGTCCTCAAGATTCAACATGGAACTTATTTGAGGTCTCTCTCGTCCTTGTAGCTCCGTGTGGTTTCTCGACGTGACTGTGCCAATTTCCGAGTGGCTGCGTGTTCTGTTCGATCGGGGATCAGAGTGATGGGTTTCTTCAGTTCATTCAGGCTGTATCAGTCTCCCCAAGTCATCCGAGACAGGGTTTTCCATGCTCCAATCACCGACATGAAACCTCTCTGCTTCAGTGGATCTTAGCATGCTGGAACGGGCTGTCCTGTCCTGCTGGCTCTGACTGGGATCCAAGCTGCCCTGACTGACGGGTAAAGAGATGGAGAGGCAGACCAGACCAGCCGGGAAGCAGACAGGTAGTTAGGCAGGCTGGTTGATAGACAGGCAGATAAGCAGACAGACTGGCAGGGACAGACTGACAGGCGGACAGACAGGCAGACAGGCAGACAGGACAGACAGACAGACAGACAGACAGACAGACAGGCAGGCAGGCAGGCAGGCAGGCAGGCAGGCACACTCCACATTCAAGTGTCCCAGTGGAGGGCTGTAGCCTCAGGTCTGTTCCGTAGCGCTGTGTTGACAGGAAACCCTTTCCCCTCCATCCCTCCATCCCTTCATCCCTCCATCCCTTCCATTGGGGCGAGTGAGCCGGCGGAAGGTGACATGCTCTCTAACTACTAATCACTCTATATCCTGTTTTCACCTTCCTATTCACATCAGCGGGCGTTTGAAGACGCACATCACAGGGAGATGGAGGTTCACATCCCATCTCTCCTGTCCAGTCCCATCCCGCCTCCCACGCAGCTCAGTCATTTAACCCCACAAATTAAAGAGAGCCATCGTTGATGTCTTCATCATAGTGTGTATGAGCACAAAAAAAGGAAAGAAAAAGGAACTCCACACACACACGCTGCGCAGCAATGTTGCTTTCACACACACCCTGACACACACACACACGTTCAGATTAAAGAGGTCCATGGAGGTTGATGTAATTATTAATATCCTGGTATTATATGTTCGCCTGGAAGCTTCCTGGGACCCTCATTCAGGTGTAAACACACACCAGCTCTCATAATGAAGAGCAGCCTTCATATCTCTATTACACCTGCTCTGGTTAACTAATTAGAGGCCAAGAAGCATCTGTGAACCTAACCCCACTCTGACAACGTTGGGAGCCCATTAAATCTTAAAAGATGATGCAGAGAGTAAACAGCAAAGGTCTAATTTGAGAAGACAGGTAACAGGCCCAGCTGCTGGAAGCCGTCCATAGTTATAGCTGAACGTTGTGTCATCTTTATTACTATAGCCGGTGTGTGTGTGCAATTGTGTGTGTGTATCTGTGTAAGTGTGTGGTTAGGGGATGGGGTGAGTGCCCCGAGTGACAGCTTTTAAACAGTCAAAGAAAGGTTGTGTTCAAACAGTTGATGTTACAGACATCTTTAGGACAAGGACTGACACCAGGTGAAGCAGACAGACACAGACAGACAGACAGACAGACAGACAGACACACAGACACAGACAGACAGACAGACAGACAGAACCAAAGCAGCTGGCTGGTGATCGCCCCAGCCCCTGGGTTCCGGCATGTGTGTTTAATGACACACACTCAGCCCAAACATTGTCTACTCCACATTAGTGTGTTTGTGCCTCCCTAAGTCTGTTTGTCTGTGTTAGTCCCAGTCTCTGAACTCCTCTGTAGAAGATCCTGATCTACTGGATGGTGACTGATGAGCACTTCAAAGTGTGGTGTGTGTGTGTTTGTGGGGAGGGGTATTTTAGGGGAAGGGCTTATGTATGTGTGTGTGTGTGTGTGTGTGTGTGTGTGTGAAGAGGGCAGGGGTCTTCTGTTCTGATTGTAAGCAGAATCGGAGGGGACTTGGTTACATGGGCCTTCTCCTTCTCTCTCCTGTTTGCTGTGGATTAGACCGGAGTGAATGCCACAGACGAGCTCAACAATGTCCTGACATCAAACACGTTTTAAGAACGTCATCTGAAGAACCCTCCAGATGTCATCTCGTGCCCTCCAAGCCCCCCCCCCCCCCACCCTTCTTCACTGTATGTTTAGCAGCTCGTTCAGACCCCCCCAACACACTCACTCACACACACACTGATGTTTGGGGTCTGGTCTAGACTGTTGACAAAGGCAGGAGAAGAGAGGAGCCATGTGTGTGTATGTGTTTGTGTGTGTGTGTGTGTGAACAGGTTGATTGTAGACTGTATATCCTGTGCTTTGAAATGTCCACCGCTCTGCTTTGTCTAGTGTGACAACCTGAAGTAAGGACGCCTCTATCTCTCCTGGTTCCTGTTACCTTGACCACGGGGCGGGGCCCCTCAGCCAGGAAGTGGGAAGGACCGAATCTGAAAGAAAAAGTACTTAGGACAAAAACACAGGATGTCTCTAGCGCAGCAGAATGGGAAGGTCGAAGCCGACCCATGGGATGAATCGACGTGACTGAATGACTGAATGACAGATTGCGGCCATCTTGTTTCCATTGCGTAGAAGGAGTGTTCCCAGGCCTGGCCAGGGAGGTCGGGGGAGGGTCAGAGTGTGTGGCAGCCGTGGTTATAAAACAGTAGAATGGCCGATGTTGTAGAACTCCAATGATCCGTAATGATCAGAACAATTCTAATGGAGCTCCGGTGACAGTGATGGCAGACGGCTGCTCCTCTACTTCAGCAGCCTGGGAACCAGACAAGCTCATGTTTGCTTTGCTCTGGCAGAGGGGTCTGGCCACCCTCCCATTCAAACAGATTTCCCTCTTACCGGAATATGGATGTGTGGACTATTGATAACGCCCCGTGGAAATCTAAAATGAACTTTGTTCCAGACGAATACGCATTTGCCAGGCTATTACTTCTGCACATGTAGCTCCTGCATGCTGTTCTGTCTATGGTTGTGGACATGTCTGAGACCAACTCCAGTAATGGTACTAACCTAGTCAGGGCCAGCCCAAGCCTTTATGGGGCCTTAAGCTAAATTGATTTGAGGGCCCCTCAGCGTCGCTTATCGTTGCCGATTTAAAAATATAGATATTTTTTAAATACATTAAACTGTAATTTCATGTGCTCTTGGGGGCCCTCTGGTAGCCACAGGGGCCCTAAGCAGCCGCTTAGTTCGCTTATGCCTTGGGCCGGCCCTGAACCTAGTCTAGACCCCAAAACCTTCATACTCTAACGTAGTTTAAACCTCAGAACCTCCATACTCTAACCTAGTTTAAACCCCGGCAGAGATTCAGGACCTCTGCTCTCCAACAGCACACAGTCAGAGAGTTAAGAGTGGAGAATTTTGTAGGACTGAAATGACCATGAACACACACATCCAGCTGCACACAAACACACACTCAAACAGCACGTCACAAACAAATGATTTTAAAAGACATTATTGGGACACTTTATTTTCAGATAAAAAAGATATACATTTATAATCCAACTCTATACACTTGTAAAAAACAGTGTTCTTATGTACAAAACAATAAACCACAGAGCACCTTCTCAACAAACAGCTGTCTCAAATAAAAATAATTAAGTGCCATCATCTATTATGGTTTGTCTATGTACAATACAGTAATGTACTGTGATAATATGACATCTGAAGTTCCACAGAGAAACAATCACAGCTACTCCACTATTTTTTGGGGAATAAAATCGAGAGAATAAACACATGAACTAGAACGTTTCAGATTACAAGAAGGGTTCTTCTCATCCCTGGTCGGTTTGCAGCCAGGGTATGAAGAGGCCATCATCCTGTTCAGGATCCAAGTTGCCGCATATTTGTTTGTTGCTAATACAATTTACATCGGTTGGAATGAACTGTACAGGTCTCGCAGTCTGAATCGTTCGTTCTCCTTGTTGGCCTTGGTCAGAGTCGCCCTGCATCGACCAGAGCCGAGCTTTGGCTGAGCGGCACGGAAAGAAGATTCTGGAACCTTGAACATTACATAGATGAGGTGGTTCGGTGCCAACACAACACAACACACCTTCTACTTGAGAAACAGAAAAAGAAAACATCCTCTCTCGCTCTCAGCTCCGACACCTGTATCTACACACGTCTGAGAACCTCTCTCTCTATCTGACAGGGGAGCCCCAGAGGGGGGATTCAACCCCCCTCTCCATCACGACCACGGTGGCAGTCCCGGAAGGCGTGCGGGCGGACAGGAGGGCTGGCTGGCTGGTCTTCTCAGGGCCTCTGGCAGGTGTGGAGGCTCCGGGCTGCCTTGCTGCTGCTGTGCTCCCCGGGGCCCCTCTGGGTCCTGCAGGCCAGCTCCTCTCCACAGTCACACCTCTGGAAGATCTCCAGGCCGTGGGCAGCTTTCCTCTTGTGCTTGGTGCACACCTGGCCCTCCTTCAGCACCGGCTTGCAGATCTTGGACCAGAAGTGGCGGGCGCAGCACAGGCCCTCTGAGCAGTTCGACGAGCGCAGGCAGCTCTCTCCCTCCACGCCTGCAGGAGAGACCAGGACCCAGATGAGATGTGCTACAAAGTGTATCTAGTTCTCATTCTGTCATTTTCCTAGTTGCGCTACAGTTTCTCCCTCTATTACAATGCTTTGTTGTTGTTTGCATGCAGGTAAGTTCATCAGAGATTCATCTGATTGATCCAGCCTTTAAACCTGCTAAATAAACGGCCTGGCAGACTAGTTCACATGTGAGCAGAGGACCAGTGAGTTCACATACCTCTGGGTGTTGCATCCTGTGTGCTGGTTCTGGAGGTGAACTCAGCTGTGGAGTTGTCCTCCTGCATGGTTCCTACAGGTACCAGGTCTTCCATGCCAATCTGGGGCACCATGTCTGGGTCAAGGGGCAGACACACTCCTGAGAGGGAGAGAGAGAGAGAGAGCGAGAGAGCGAGAGAGCGAGAGAGCGAGAGAGAGAGAGAGAGAGAGAGAGAGAGAGAGAGAGAGAGAGAGAGAGAGAGAGAACAGGACATCACACATTAGACCATGTGGCAGAGCCTACACCTGTTCTCCTGGCATTTGAGCACAATTGCTCAAATTGAAAGCCTTTTGTCGGTCTTCAAAGCAACAGCTTCTCACAACGTTTAAAAGAAAAAAGAGAGATGTTGTCTCGTGTAAAACGTGACAAGAGTGGGACAGGACACCTTACCGTTACTGCACTGGTTGCCGGGGCAGCACATTGCGTTGCGGGTGCAACGCTTCCTACGCCGCTTGCATGGGAGACACGCGCCTCGGGAGGCGTAGCAGAATCCATGGTCACCGCACTCCTCGTCAGCCGCGCAACTCAGAGACTAAAATAATAACAATATTGTTAATAAAACATTATTTTATATTAACGTTATTTGGTAGGCCTAAATGTGGTCCTATTAGGCTATATTTACAAATAGCAAACAATAACTTTGTGTACTGATTACGTTTTTACCTAACACAATTGTATGAATAAAAGATAGTTACGTTTCTAAATCATTACAAGTAGGCCTACGCAAGATTCTTACCTGTATGGAGTCGATTGCCAGATTCTGAGCGCCGGCGTCGAAGCTAAACTCGTCCGGGCTCGCGCTTACCGGGTGACCAGCACCCGCCACACTGGGGATGCTCTTGATAGAGTTTGAGTTGAGAATCACGGATCCTGCGAGTGCAGAACCGATGAAACCGAGCACCAAGCACATCACAGCAGAACACACACACAGCACCATTATCGTTCAAAGGCTAATCCTTCAATTGAACAATATCGAAAAGATCCGTAGCCTAAAAATCGCAAGACGCTCGAGGGTCGGAAAAAGACGCACGGTGAGATCGTAGCGAGTTACCTCTGTACTCTGGTGACAACTGACGCTTCTTTTATATTCGTGGACTATGTTTGTGTTTCCCGCCCCCAGCTATGTGTAACAAAAGACGGGATGGAATTTCAAAGGTTCTGGCTCATGACGCATCTCGCAGGAACTACCCACTAACCCCCCTCATCCAAACGTCCCGCGATGTTTGTGTACAATTAACACAATGGCGCTGCACGAGTTGACATCAAACACACACACACACACACCCTGACACATCGCTGCTTGATGGACACGTTACTCGTATCCACATTGAGGAATAATGAATACAATAGCAGCACCATACAATAGATGTTGAAACTAGGAAATATGCCTCATCTATTGATGAGGATGTCCACTTCACTAGGCTAGTGCATAGGGACACCAAAAATAGAATTCCGTTTGATTCTGTCATTAGATGCTGTGAAATGTAGGCTATAATTTTGTGTGCAGCCCTACACTTAAAAGTCATTAAACCATCTGATCCGCGTCTTGGCTAGGCCATTAGAGAGGCTGCATCCATAGAGCGTCTAGTCTAAAGAGTTTGCGGCCCCAGCCTGGTGATCATTCATCAAGACATTCTTCGCTCGTTAACGACATTCGATCCGTAATTGTAATGAGTGGAACTTTGAAATGCACTTGATTAAGAGCGCGGGGAGGATCAAAGCCGAATACGCAAATTGCCGAAGAGTGAAAAGTTTACCGAATTAATTATCATTCAGCCTAAGTGCTTTAAAAGAAATAGGCTGGACTGATTATCACTCGGCGATAAGGAATTCACATCAGTACTTCTCAACTTTATGCGAGGCTTGTAAAACAATTAGTTTGCAGCTTCTCTTCTCCATCAGCGAGTCCTTTGAAATATCTCCAAATAGCACCTTCTGTACAAATCTATTGTGCAAACTCTAACAATGCTTAACAAGGCTAATGGGAAATACCTCTAGTGATCTTTAAGCTAATTTGTTTTATTGACAAAACTGCATGTAATAGCATAGCTACTAGAATGTAGACTATAAATAAATAATTATTTGTTATTCCATGCTGAAAAAATACAGTTATTTGAAAGAAAAAGTGATCCGCAAAAGCAACTACGTAAATGGTTTTAATTTAAAGTAGCCTAACCCAGATTGTATAATTTACATTTCAGTAGACTTGATCGAAATGTGATACAAGACCTGATTTAATACACATCGGTCATGTATTTCATAGCATGGATATTCTACAATCGAGGCAGTTCGAATCTGTGGTCGGACATTAGCGTAGTGAACCATTGGAATTTGCAGGAACAAAATACTCTAAACGTTTTAACAGTTTCAAAAGTGCTTGGCAGACAAAAAAAACTTGGGAACCCTCCCCGGCTTTGAAGTTGTTGACAAGGGTTGGTTATAATAGACCACTACAAAACAAACGCTCAATACACTTCATTAAACGTGAATTGGCAGCATTCATGTCGATTCTTTGGTCTTTTGGCTTTGTTTTAATTGTACATCGAAAAGCCTGCGGTGGTGTAAAGTAGCGCCTGTGTAGAGAGAGCCTTTGATGACAAGCAGATCAAAAGACGTTGAACTCGCTGTCCTAATCGGACTTCAACAGGCAGGGCATTCTCACAAACAGTCCATTTGCTCGGCTTTTAGCGGGTCTTAACAGACATTGTACTCAGCAAATTCATTTGGTTGGACGCCAGGTAATCCTGTTTTGAAATGCCTGGTTGCAGCTTAATCAGTTCACGCTACAATAGTCCCCTCTGGTACAGCCTTGTCTCCGAAGTGTTAAATAAATACACTATCAGTTGTGTTAGAATGAGAAAATAAAGGACAGGTTGTTTAGTTTGGAGTAAAAGATTACACCCGGAGTGTCAGGTGTTCTGGAACGCTCTCCTGCGGTGAGGAGGCACGTGTATCAAAGGAAAGAGCAAGAGCATAGTTATCTTGTTAGAGGCCTGATCAGAGCCTTCCTGATTGCCTGTTGATGATGTTGCCTGGGGATAAACTGTAGGCCACTTCTCACACTTAAAAATGTCAGTAAATTTGACTGAAGGACTGGCATATTAAATTGACCATTATAAAAGACTCATGACAAATTCGTATGGATTAAAAGTTAGATTTATTGTAAGAAAGGGCATATAAATATAGCTGAACAATAAAAAAGCAGCAAGCAGAGTAAGGACGACAGTTTAGGTTTGATTTAACCGTGTCATGCAAGGTAACACAAGCGGCTGAATATGCTTTTTGGAGATGCCATTGAAATAAGGCACTATTTTTCTCAAAAATGTTATTAATGCCAATAGTCATGTAATTTCAAATGAATGTGGAAACTATAACATATACTAGTTTACCTCGACGAAGGGAAACTTTCCTGACAAATAAAAACAAATATTCCAATTGATATTAAGGTCACTCATACTGTAGAGTACAACATACTTATCAATACATATCACAAAAATATAAGCACTAAATATTTACGTACACAAATATTCACCTCTGGTCCTGCAATAAATACGAAATATGTGTTTTCCAGAGCACAGTAAAATGTTTTGAAGTGAGGCCTTGGGTAAAGTGAATTCGTTTTGAATGGCAACATAATATGATTAAAACCGCATGCTGACGATTCAACCCAATGAAATTATCAGTATGTTCGATCGTTAAAAATTGATGTTCACTTCCAGTCTTAAACATGCAAGTTCTCTTCGGTGTGACAATAATTAACCGTAAAATGTAAATATTTTCTTTCTGCTCCGGTGCCAGTTGCCCCCTTGTGGTAAGAAACGGACCTGTGTGGATCTTTGTCATTTCATAGTATCCTGTCATCGTTTTAAAAATAAAAACACAATATATTTGAAACGTTCTGCCTCTTAAACAATGTATAAACGACTAACCAGTCTGTGCAACACAATTAGGCAAAACGATGTAAAATAAACTGCATGTCTCTGAGAACTAAGATGGCAAGTAATGTCCAACATTACAAAGCATATTGTCATTGTAAGAGAGGCAAGTGTGTATGTTGACTTTTTTATGTTCAAATATTATAATGGAATATATACAATAAATTATCTTTATGTGCTGAAGTCATAAAGTGGTATGTTCAAATGGGAATTCATGTACAAAGACACTTTAAAAACAATAAAATGTTGATGATGAATGAAGGATTGAAAAGACAAGGTGAATCCGTCCTGAACTGTTGTCAACAGTGATGTTAATAATGCGTTAGTAAGGTGGTAGCATGTGATGGCATGAAGATAAGTTCGAATATGCTACAAAAAGAGGTGTGGAGTCTCTCTCTCTCTCTCTCTCTCTCTCTCTCTCTCTCTCTCTCTCTCTCTCTCTCTCTCTCTCTCTCTCTCTCTCTCTCTCTCTCTCTCTGTCTCTGTCAATCCTCCTCTCCGCAAGGTAGAATCAATGTCAAGCGTTTCTGTCCAGGCCCGATGGTCCCTGGCAACAGAACCAGGACCAGTCCGAGGCTCCAGGAGAAGGTCCCCAGATGTCCTTCAGGAGGTGGGTGCGGTGAGACGGAGAGATAGACAGAGACAGGGGCTACTGACGTCGTGGCCGGAGCTACATGGGAGAAGGCATCTCGGTGACCCAGAGTGTGACAACTGTCCTCTTCCGCTGTCCGTCTGTCTCCGACTGTCCTTCACAGTACTTAGTGTCTGTCTGTCTATCAGCAGCCAGGTCTAGCAAGAAGGCCATCCCAAGTTTCTGACCTATAGGCTCAAAATGCAAACTCAAGACCTAAACCAATACCCTAACCCTAACCCTTGACCTAGGCCCAGGCCAGGCCCAGGCCCAGCCAGAACCAGGACCAGGCCCTAGGTGGACCCAGGCAGAGGTAATCCAGGTTAAGGTGGGGCCAGGTGGGGGCGGTAGCTGGGGGATATAGTTGAGGTTGGGTGGAAGGCTGGCTAGCTATCTGGGAGGTCAGGGGTTAAAAGTCAGTGTCCCATCCAGAGTTGTCATCAGGAGGGGGGTCGTCACCGTCCTCCGGGAAACTGTCAAAGTTACTGGTATCCGTGGGCGACGAGACCTGAGGGAAGAGAGAGAGAGGGCGGGAGAGTTTTAGCTGCGTCACAACGCTTCACACAGCGCCACCTGGTGAGCGGAGCAAAACTCACATCAGGGATGATGGGAGGAGTCAGCGTTCCTTTCCTCAGCCCCTCCCAGTTGAACCCCTCGAACCATCTGAGAGACAGAGAGGAGACGAGTGAGTGAGGTTGGAGAACTTTCCACCGCACCTGTGGTCCTACTGATCTTCTGACAGTGTTCCCACTGTGATACCAAGGCAGACGACGGGCATGGACTTACTTGTGCTTCTGAATGTCTTTCACTCCATTCTTCAAGTTTCCCAGTCTCTCCGACGGATTGTCTCTGTTAGTGTAGACGTCATGAATTAGAATAAACTACTAACCGACCTTTAAAGTCAACCACAACCTAACCAACAACCAACCACGGCCAACAGTCACATGTTTGTTTTTCTTTTTTCAAAAGACCCACAGTGCCCCGTGTGAGTTACCTGCATAGTTTCTTGATTAAGTTGGCAGCATTTTTGGTGATTTTCTTTGGGAATTCGATCATGTCAATGCCTCTCAAGATGATGTTGTAGGTCTTCATGGGGTCTGGTCCTGAGAAGGGAGGGCTGCAGGACAGGAAGAGGGAGGAAGGAGAGGATAGGATAGGAAGGAGAGGAGAGAGGAAGGAGAGAGGAAGGACAGGAGGAGAGGGGAAGGAGAGGAGAGGGGAAGGAGAGTTAATAAATGATGTAAATGCTGTGAAGGTCTCCAGCAGGGCGAGGTGCAGGTTGAGAGACCCTACCTTCCTGTCAGGAGCTCGTACATCAGGATGCCTAGCGACCAGTAGTCGGCTGAGATGTCGTGGCCCTTGTTCAGGATGATCTCTGGAGCCACGTACTCCGGCGTACCACAGAACGTCCACGTCTTCTTCCCAAACCCAATCTTCTTGGCAAAACCAAAGTCCACCTGGAATTACGGTCAGAAATGGAGGACAACCAATGAGCTGTGTCTCTCTGTCTGTCTGTTTGCCTGCTTGGCTGGCTGCTTGTCTGACTACATGTCTGTCTGTCTGCCAGCCAGCATGCCTGCCTGCGGGCCTTCTTGCCTCTCTGTGTGTCTGTCTGTCTGTCTGCCTGCCTGTCTGTCCTCCTCACCAGCTTGGCGTATCCCCGGTGGTCCAGTATGAGGTTCTCTGGTTTGAGGTCTCTGTAGATGATGCCTTTGGAATGCAGGTAAGCAAAGGCCTCCACCACGCAGGCTGTATAGAACCTTGTGGTCGAGTCCTCAAAGGAACCCCTGGGGGCAGGAGGGAGAACACTGTGAAGACTGTGTGTGTGAGAGAGAGTGTTTATGTGTGGCTATGTGGGAAAATAACGATGTGGGTGTAGGTTTTTCCGTTTACAGTGGTGTGTGTGTGTGTATGGCTGTGTTTCTGTGTGTGTGGTATGTGTTTGTATCTATGTACTTTTGTCTGTATGTTTGAGCGTGGATGTTTGAGTGTAAGATGTGCGGTATGTGTGTGTGTGTGTCACCCTACCTGTCCCTCAGAATAGTCCAGAGTTCTCCTCCCAGACAAGCCTCCATCAGCATGTACAAGTACTTGCTGTCTTTAAATGTCCGGTACAGCCTGGAGAAGACAGGAAGTTCACGTTGTGAACAACAACAACAAGCAGCAAGTCTAATTGACATGGACAGGTGGGTTCTGCTATCTGCTGAGACGGAGCTTTGTTGTTTTTCTGCATCGCTGACTTCTGTCTCAATGGGTTTCGCTTGTTAACAGACTTATTGTGTGTGTGTGTTTGTGTACCTGACAATGAAGTCTGAGTGCGCCTCCTGCATGATGTGTTTCTCCGAGCGGATGTGCTCCTGCTGCCTCGTGTCCACGATGTGTCTCTTCTTCAGGATCTTCATGGCGAAGGTCTTCACCTCGTCGCTCTTCAGCTGCACCTGGAGGACCAACGTGCCACAGAGTTGTCATTTGAAAAGGACAATAAAGGTTTGGAATCAGGAGACATTCTATGAATCACAGGTCTCAAGAGTGTTTCAATAGTTATCTGTCGCCGAGGGGAAAGAATCTCTTTCATTTTCATTTTCTTCTTTGGGGCTTTCGGTTGGTTAAGGTGAAGTTCTATGGGCATCTGTAAAGCCCTTTGTGACACTTGTAAAGAGGGCTGAATAAATGAAATGTGATTTGATTTGGCGTTATGCAGAAACCAAGTACCATGGCCGTAAACACGTTGTGTTCTTCGGCGCTAAGTGTGTTGTGGTTTGTCTATTTTCAGCCTGGCTGGTACTTCGTGCAATCAGGAATAGTCCCATGACTCATGGTCTATATAGGCTCCAGTGGGGAGGGGGAAAGTTGATGAGGGTGGGGTCGGGGTTAGCGGTAGGGAGAGAGGCTGGAGGTGGGGAAAGGTGGAGAGAGGTTGGAGAGAGGAGGACAGGGGTTGGAGGTGGAGAAAGATGGGATGGGGTGGGGGGCAGACATTCTTCACATTGCGTCTTGGGGATCTGAGGGAACTCTTAAATGTCCCCGGGTCATCTTCCTACAACCGGACTATTGGAGCAAGGGGTGTCAGATGGGGGGTGGTGTGGTGGTGGTGGCGGGGGGCTTGCAGTTTGGAAAGGCCACTTGTTTTCCCGCAAAGGGAGGATGCCGCAGTGCCTTATTTAGCCCTGGGGACTAGGAGGTCCACAGGGGAGTCTGGGGGGCCCACAGGGGGGATCTGGGGGGGCCCACAGGGGCATCCCTTTTGGGGGGACAAGCCCAGGGCTTCCCTTACCACTGGCTGCCTTATCGGAGAAATCCTCAGAGACGAGCCGCAATGCGACATTTCTCTGTCTGCCTCCCCTCCCCTCCGAGCCCCCCCCCCCTCCCTCCCTCCCTCCCTCCAACCTAGCCTCCCTCTCCCTCCTCTCCCCCCTCTCGACCTCTTCGTCCCTTTCACACTCTAACACTCTCCCTCTTTCGTTCTGCCTCTCCATGCCCATCTCTCCTGTCCCTCCTCCGCGAGTGTGTGTGTGTGTGTTTTACACGGCTCCGTGTTGCTGTTGTGTTTGGGATCGAAGGCTTCCTCGTTAATGCAGCCTCACATACAGTAGCCATGATAATCACGGCCTGCTCGACAATCACAGACAGCTACTGTTGAGTGTCAGCTGGTCATTTCAAACAGCGGACGGGTACCGTGTCACTGGACACGACAGCGGGTCAGAATTACCTTAGCTTTTCATGTGGATACTTTACATAATAACCTCAAAAGTCAAAATCAGTAACAACGTAGTTCTACAGTGAGTCGCTCATAATGATATGAAACTCAGGCTGGAGGTCAGTTGGACTTTGGATGTCATGAAAAACGACCCGATCGAAAACAAAACGTATTCATCTTCACGGCCATGTACAGACCCATTGTAGAATGCAGAAGCAGTAGATGACTTAAGAGCCTTCCCCTCCGTGCCCTGTCCCCACTGCATTGATGCAACGCACTGCAAGTCACACGCTACCCTCTCCTGTTACCTCTGTGAGGTTCGTAGTGGAAACTAACTTAGAATAACCTCTGAGGTATTCTCCTGGAGGAAACCTGATACCCCAGTTATAAACCCCCCAGCCCCCAATTCTATAACTATAAACCCCCCCCCCACACACACACGCCTACACACACAGGCCCAGCATGGAGACTCAGTTTGTCAGACTGACATCAAACCGGTTTGATGTCTCGTATAATCCCACACTCCTTGGTTCTGAACTGACCTGCCAAAACGTTTGCACCAGAGACGCAGACCTGAGTCTTAGGAACTGTCTGGGAATGCATTGTGACTGTTTCCAAGTCTTTTCAGGGGGTGGTGTAGCTGGGTTACAGCTCATTATGGAATGCCTGGCATGTAAATGTCTGTTGGAAAGTCCAAGGTTTGTCATTTACCCCTGTATGAAAGTGACTTCATCATGCAGGAGAAACGTGTCAGAGACAGACAGACAGACACACACACACACACACACACACACCACACACACACATCCAACAGCACAGGTAACAGCTGACAGGTAGAGATAGTCTTACCAGCTCGACGCGTCCGAATCCCCCGACCCCCAGCGTGTCGATGATGTTAAAGTCCACCAGCTTCAGGTTGGAGAAGAAAGCGTTCTCCGCCTCGTACCTGCATTTTTTGAAGTGGAAGAAAGGGAACTTCTTAGAGGTCTGGATGGTGTAGGTGATGGGGAAGGAGAGGGGGGGGCGAGGGCGCCGGGAGGCTGGGCAGCCTGTCTCTCTGTTTCCGGGCCGGGACCTGGGATGAGCTCGCGCATGTCTGCTTCTCCTCGCTCACACCACGTCCAGCGCTCGAACACAAGCAGCCTGACCAGCCGCGCAACAGTCAGAAAAACAGTCAGCAAGCGGTGGCGCCAACCTCCGAGCGGGCGGGTGGCGGCGGCGGCGTGGGGAATGTTCCAGAACAGGTTCGGCACAGCGTCAGAGTCCCGTGTGAAAGCTGGAGCTACGGTGCCATTTCCAGTTCACATGTTGGGGGTCCGGGGGTAGGGGGGCCCGGGGGTGGAGGGTGGTGAGGTAGGCCAGATCCTCGGACGCCGTGTGCATGTATCAAAGTCCTGACCGGTCTCCTGCTAAGCCCAACACAAATCGATGTCCGACACCTACAGACTTTCAGATCCACATCCCTAGAGAGTCCCTGGGATAAACTTAGCACCCTCCCCCAGACTCAGCTCTGAGGTACACAACTTCAAGTTTTCCTTCTCCCTCTCCTACAGCAGGTCTGGGTGCAGATCTACAAGACCAGATGAGGGGTTTGGGCTCTGCTGAGTGCCCAGGCGAAGCGTCCAGACTGCAGACTCTCTGAGGGCCAGGATAAGGCAGGCTGTCAGGCGGGTCTGTGTGCCAAAACAAAGTCCAACTGTGCCTGTCGCCAGTAGCCGGAGGGTACTAATACTGCCACTGTGATCCCGGTGGTATTTTTAACATGTGGACACCGCGTGGGTGGAGGTTCACCCAGTTAGCGTGGCTCACACACCTCAACCCCCTCCTCTCTCCCCCCCCCCCCCCTCACACACCTCAACCCCTCCTCTCTCCCCCCCCCCCTCACACACCTCAACCCCCTCCTCTCTCCCCCCCCCCCTCACACACCTCAACCCCCTCCTCTCTCCCCCCCCCTCACACACCTCAACCCCCTCCTCTCTCCCCCCCCCCTCACACACGTCAACCCCCTCCTCTCCCCCCCCCCCTCATACACCTCAACCCCCTCCTCTCTCCCCCCCCCTCACACACCTCAACCCCCTCCTCTCCCCCCCCCTCATACACCTCAACCCCCTCCTCTCTCCCCCCCCCTCACACACCTCAACCCCCTCCTCTCTCCCCCCCCCCTCACACACCTCAACCCCCCACTTCCCCCCCCACACACACCTCAAACCCCTCCGGTCCTCCCCTCTCACCCACCTTAACCCCCTCCTCTCCCCCCCACCCCCTGACATACACACCATCTAACCCCGACCAATGACATACTGAGCTGCATACACACTTGACATGAATTACTGGATACTACCTTGCAGACAGAGACAGAGAGAGAGAGAGAGAGAGAGAGAGAGAGAGAGAGAGAGAGAGAGAGAGAGAGCAAGGGAGAGAGAGAGAGAGATAGAGAGCAAGGGAGAGAGAGAGCTACTGGGAATATTAAAAACATATTCTGTTCCATAGCAGTAGATGGAAAGGAGGCCAGATTGTGATTGTAAAAAGAGAGAGATAGAGAGAAAGAGAGAAAGACAATGGTGGAGAGATGGAAAGAGAAAGAGAGAAACCGAGAAAGAGAGAGAGGCTGTCTCTGAAAGCCTTGACATACAGTACTGACAAGCGGGGCAAACATATCCCCTGACTCAGGCGGAAATTGGATCAACAGCAGATCATGCAGGATCAAAGATGATCCTGGTGTCAGGGGATCCCTCTCAGGAGATGCATTGCTTAACATCACCCACCCTCAAGGAGAGCTTAAAGAGAGTACCACTGTTCTACCAGTCTATCTGTGGCTCTCCTTAAGCCACACACCAATCCCACTGAAGAGATGCCTTGATTTCTGTGGGGACAAAACATTGAACATAGACAAGATACTTCAAGTCTCCATGAAAACGTAGACAGCCTCCTATCATGTGGTGTTTTCTCAATCTTGCCCACCTCAGTATGAGCTAGAGGAGGATGTGTATACATCTCAGTGTGACCTAGAGGAGGGTCCCTTTAGATAAGACGTGTCTGTATAGATGGAGGAGAGGAGGGGAATGGGGTAGGTTTCATACATGTGGATCCGGTTTACGGCCAATGAGAAGGTTTTGGATCATTAGGCAGATATAGCAGCTTGTTACTCTGACCACACATACCATGACACTTGTAGGTGGTCCCAAACTGCCAGAACAAAAAGTGTTATAACACCAAATCTGACCTATATGTTTTTATAACATCAATAAATACTTGACCCCATTCCTAAACTAACTTTTAACACCAGTAAGTTGAACCAAACCAAACCTGACCCAGACAAACAAAACAGCAGCAATAGCTGCAGTTTCCATACAGTGTGCAGCTCTTTTCAAAAAGCCACTCAAATTCCACTAATATTACAGACAATGAAAACCTTCTGAACTACAACCCATGCTAATACAATCATCAGCGAAAAACTGCAATCTACTTGCAATTGCTGATGACTATATTTCTACAACCATGTTTGTTGTCGGAGTGTTTCTATGGCGACGGCGGCTCAGCCAGTATTTCACACTCAGACAGACACCTGTTATGTGTGTGTGTCCCCCGTCCGCTCGCCCGATGCCATAAGAGGAGAGAGAGAGCCTCCGCTCAGAACCAGACTACCGTTCTGTGGAGGTGTGTGTGTGTGTGTGTGTGGGGGGGGGGGGTTGCTGGAAAGTCATGTGATATGAGTAGTAGACTGGTGACAGGGGACAGGCAGGGTGAGTTTTGGATGAGAAAGGGGAGACAGTGTGTGCATAAACAGTGTACTGCATGTACTGTAGATATACATAACACATATGTTCCTGTGTGAGTGTGTTGGTGTGTTAATATCACAGGTGCTGTGTGTGTGTGTGTGTGTGTGTTGCTTTTCTGTATGTCCATACTGGTGATCTTCTACCCCCACGACCTAGAGTGTGTAACCTTGAGACGTGAGTACAGTACGTTGTTTATTAACCTGCTTCTGAAACCCCAACTGTAAATAAGCTAACCACCCCTACTGTAAACACACTAACCACCCCTACTGTAAACACACTAACCACCCCTACTGTAAACACACTAACCACCCCTACTGTAAACACACTAACCACCCCTACTGTAAACACACTAACCATCCCTACTGTAAACACACTAACCATCCTTGGGCTCTGGCCTCACAAGTTCTAAGACGTTACTGTAATTCTTGAAGACAATTATTACCTTTAAGGAAGAGCAATCAATATGAATATCAATGATGAATTCTCTTTTTGTTCAGTTTGTTTGAAACCAGCAAACATGATTGAGGATGGCTCTTTAGATATTGTATTAATCATCTAAGTGGTGTAAATGCTTGATTAGAAGCAGCTAAATACATGACATAAACTATACTAAATAAACATGGAGTTACGCTGATTTATCATCCTCTCTTGTTCATGCTAAAAACTTTCCAGTCCTGCCTCTGACATCTTAACATGTGGATAGTCCTTTGCCCCTGGTCCACTCATAAGGCGTGTGTTTAAGACTCAAACACCACATTCCTCCTTTAAACTACCCCGTACACACACACACACACACACAAACACACACCCACCCACACACACACACACCCACCCACACACACATCACATTCCTCTTACGACCTACCATGGTCCCACACGCACACACAAACACACATAAACACACGCTCACACAGTACATACAGTATATGTACACCCACACGCGCGGACACACACACACAGCTGTCTAAATAGGGGCTAAGACCCCACCTGGGTTGGCTGTAGAGCTGGGGGGTTCCTCTTCAGGGGTCAGTGCACCACTAAGACATGACTGCAGAGGTTTGACCTCGGGCTCTGTACACACACACGCCATACACATGAGGCCGTACGTACACACACGGCGCGAGCGCGCTTCGCACACACGCCACGCGAGGCACACACACCCACGGAAACACACCCGGGTCGGTCCGTCTCCCTCTCTAACACACACACCACAAACACACTTTCCACACACACACACACACACGGCCAGAACAAAGCCTTAGCCAGCTGCAGGTGTGGAGGGACAAAGCGTGTGGTTGACCTCAGCACGACCCCTGCTACGACCCCTGACCCCAGAGACTCAAAGCTCTGGCCCTGGTCAGCCCAGCTCAGGGTTATCCTGTCACTCCAGGTTACCTCTCCCACAGCAACCCCCTCGCTCGCTCGCTCGGCTCCCAACCTAAGAATGCCACGCATTCCATCCCCTGATCCTCTGGTTGGTAGAACCAAACATCTGGGCATTCGACCACGACCTCGGCCAGGCCCTTGTCATGCAACCACACGTCACCTCATACACCTTTGCCATACGTTTCTCATCAACGATGGCAGGTCTATTGGGATTTCCTTTGGGATTACTGTAATAAAGGGAATTGAATAGAATTGAACAGAATTGAATTAAAATGATTATTGATTCGATTTCTATTTATATGAATACAATAGTAACATTTATGGACAATGTATGGACTAAATGATACCTATGTGATATAATAAGGCCTAATTTTAGACCTTTTAATTGCCTAGTTTTAGACTGATGGCTACAGTATGTCTGTGTGATCATCAGGTGTGTGTGTGTCAGTGTTTGTCAGGGGGCCATCATTGTCACACATTGACACACAGTCCATCGTTGTTCAGCACACACACTACACTGGAGTCAACCGAGGCCTCAGAAGAACAACATTGGCCCCCGCCCCGTCTTCCGATTGGCCAGATGTCGATTATGTGCATCGTGATTGGGTGTCCAGTGATGCCCCCTCTGTTATGTTGTGAGAGTCAAGGTTGGGGTCAGGTATGAGTGAGGGATGCTCCATGAGCATTTCTCCATTACTGGAGCCAGACCACGAGGCCTGACAGCCAGAGACAAATACCTCAGCACATGTTGACCTGCCACCTATATCTAGTGTGTGTGTGTGTGTGTGGGGGGGGGGGGGGATGATGGGGGTTGGGGGGAGTCAGAGGAACAGCCCACTACAACATATTGTCAGCCGTGATAAGTTGAACTGACAGACAACTCCTTATATGGTCATGGAGGACCCTCCAATATATTTACAGTAGAGCAACTTCCTGTCCTTGTTTCCACAACCCCAGCGGCCTTGTGAATGGCCCCAGCCTATTGTCACCCCGTCAGGGCGCCACGCCGGGTCGAAATGCCACTGACAGTAATAAACGTCTTACATAAGTGACTCTCGAGATAGTGTTACTAGCGTCGACACGCTAGCTCACTTGCTAAGCGTCCCATGCACACCAGCAACACAGGATATGGATATGTTACATCTCCACACACAGATGGTTAAACCATCATAGACATGACATAACATCCGCCCCTCATCCTCCTTTGAGGAAAGAATGACGAAAAAAAGAGAACATTTTGAGTCGTAATGTGTCGCCCACTGTTCACTATGGAGAAGGGACTAGAAAAAAAAGCCATCGGGCTCCACAAAGTACCAAGAGTGGAGGAGGAGTTAGAGGGCTTTAGGACCTGCCCGCCCCCCTGAAGCCAATCAGGCAGGGCCTCACAGGGCGGGCAGGTCCTAAAGCCCTCCTTATCTGTGTGCTGGTGAACCGCCCTGTGTACAGTCACCTTGGCATGGGGGGAGAGGGAGGGTCAGCAAGCCCCTGCAGGGCTCCCTGCTATCACTTATAGAAGCTGTTTATGCCTCTCGCTCTGCCACCCTGCCACCCTGCCACCCTGACACCCCGCCTCACGCTCTGCGCTGGTAAACAACACGTGATCTGCAGGAAGAGAGCAAGGAAGGAGGGGAGGGAGGGAAAGAGAGAGGGAAGACCGAGGGGTGGACGGAGGAATGAGATGTGTGCAGCTGTTGAGAAGAGAGAGGAATGAAGAGGTAGAGAGAGAAAGAGAGATAGGGAGAGAGAAAGAGAGAGAGAGAGAGAGAGAGAGAGAGCGGAGAGGGATACCGTGTAGTTTACAAACTGTTCCACAGCAGTAGGCAGAAAGGAGAGCCTCTGGAGTGGACAGCAATCCACAGGGGTGGGGGTACAGGGGGGTACATCCCCAAAATGTCCACATGTCCAGACAAGCTACAGACACTTGGTGACCGCCTGCGTTAAAAATATGCCTAGAAGTCATTTCAAGGAGTCATTCCAAAGAGTCATTTCCAGGAGTCATTTCCAGGAGTCATTCCAAGGAGCCATTCCAAAGGGACAACCCTGGGAGTCATTTCCAGGAGTCTCCAAGTCGAGACCCGCAGGTTCAGTGTAGGTGCTGGGGTGCTGACAGGGGGACAGCCCGGAAGAACTCACTCACCATGACAACAGGCTCATGCCCTCTGGTGTCGGCTGTCACATGACCAGGGTGACAGCCGACACCAGAAGGGAACGACGGCAGCAAACACTGAGGGACACTGAAGGCATGAGCCTGTTCTCATGGTGACACATGGCTGTGTGGGAACGGACGGAGAGAGAGAGAGAGAGAGAGAGAGAGAGAGAGAGAGAGAGATGCAGCTCGAGGGAAATTGTATATGAAAGACAAATCAATCATGTTTCAGCAGCAATTCTTCAAGTCAAGGACTGCAGCTTGTTATGTTTCCTGTCGAGTGTGTTTCCTGATGATAAGGTTGAGAAGGGTGCAATTTTTTTCCCAATTTCAATGCTATTCTAAATCATCTGCAGATGAATTGTACTCTGTTGGAAGAAACTGTGGTAGAGTGGCTCACCCACAACACCAACCACTAGAGGGAGGTATTGTGCAGGTTTCTCCCACAGTGCCAGAGCCTGGTCATAGGTGGGGACATTTCTTTATTCGATTATAATAACAATTATTATGTATTTCTGTACCACATACCCACTATTCATTCTGTTCCTACTGCCACCTCACATTCACTGGTGTAGTGGTGACCAAAGGGGATAACTCCAATATCAATTTGTCATATTCGAAAACAAACGAGTAAAGAAGCTAAACTTGGGAGTGATTAGGACGTGAGTATACTGTGTCCATAAATAAGTGGGTGTATTTCCTACAACTGGATGTTAGATGATTCGCACCCAGCCGCTCTGTTACATACAGCTATTTCATGTTCATCACTAAGCAACCATGGTATGATGTAATACCCCAGGGTGGTGTCATCCGTCAAGCACATTACAGACTGATGACACAGCCTAATGACAAGGTACTGTATGGTCACCGAACACACGCGCACACACACACACACATGCACACACACTCGCACACACACACACACACACACACACACACATTGACACACGCACATACAAAGATCACCCAGGAGAAAAAAGCACATTGGTCTAAGGTCCAGATGGGTTCATCTCTAATCCCCAGGGAGAACCCATCCCACTCCCTCCCTCCCTCCACACACCACAGCTAGATCTAGAGCTTGCATCCCTGCTGAGGTACTGAGAAACAGTCTGGATGCCGGATGTGAAACAGTATGGATGGAAATATTGGGTAAATAGTGAAGAGTATTGAGTAAGAAATGGAAAAACTGGAATAGGACCCGAGGTGTACAGAGTAGACACCACGGGAGGAAGTACATTTACATGTAGTCATTTATCAGACGCTCTTATCCAGAGCGACTTACAGTAAGTACAGGGACATCCCCCCCGAGGCAAGTAGGGTGAAGTGCCTTGCCCAAGGACACAACGTCATTTGGCACGGCCGGGAATCGAACCAACAACCTTCTGATTAACATCCCGACTCCCTAACCGCTCAGCCATCTATGCCATCTAGCCAGCTATGGCTAAGTAGAGCCTAGGGACCAGGGAACAGCAGATAGAGTTCAGAGTGCTGCTGGCACGGCCTTAGCATGAGACATCTGTACCAGGACAGGGATCGTGTTTCTAGAACAGTCTGGTTCTGTAGGTTAGCCTTATAAACACGCCACATAAACATGCCCGCTCAGTTACATTGGGTCTAAATATGCAGCAAAGGTCACGGAAACACAACCCCCGCCATCCCCCTTTTTGATTACATATGCAATCGTGAGGACTCGAAGTCACCTCTTGTCTGATGGATTCTTTGTGTCCTCAGCCAAACGGATCCAGGAAACTCTCACCCCCCCCACCCCCCACCTCACCACCCCCATAGTGGTCTAAGGGGAGCAAGAAGGATTATGGGTAGAATCTCTATGTAACTGAAGACACTGGAAGGGATAAAGTTTCAATTTTATCGAAAGTCCGTCCAGTAGAGATAATTATAGCCATGGGGAGGTCGGAGAAGCAGAGATATGAAATTTACATAAGAGGTGTTTATGAATGCATGAATAGGTCTGAAATCTTATCAGACACTGAATACCCACGCCTTAAGGAAATACATTTAACAAATTAAGCAGATTTGGGATGGTGTTTTAGTTTAATTATGTGTGTGTGTCTGTGTACGTGTTAGTGTGTGTTTGGCGTGAGAGAGAGAGAGAGAGAGAGAGAGAGAGAGAGAGAGAGAGAGAGAGAGAGAGAGAGAGAGAGAGAGAGAGAGAGAGCGTACTATGTTGTGCTTACTTTGCCTTGGCACCGGCATCCTCATAGCCTTTGTTGGACACATCTTCCAGTCCTCCAATCAGATGCTTGAATGAGCTGAAGAACAGAACAGAGCAGCCAATTAATACACTGAAGAACAGAAAATCGAAGGCCTATTAATGTCCATAGAGGTGGACCTGCATCTGTGTCAAGTCTCTGCTGAAAGAACGTTCCGGAAGCAGGGGAAGCAGGAAGTATGCAGACTTCCTGGACGTGGACAGATGTGATGCAGTATTGCATGAATATTTCTCTCATGTCTTTCTCTCATAAATATTGTAGGTAAACAATGGGGTCTGTCTGGCTAATCATGTAGACTTCCTGATCCCAGTGTTGTTGATACATGTAGCTCTCCAGCAGAGGGCAGCAGAGTGCTACTCTCCTCCAGCAGGAAGCTGTCTGGACAGTCCACAGACACAGAGAGACCGCTCTGATGTGAGTATAATGTAATGTAATGTCTTCGTTTTATCCAAAGTGAAGTACAGTGGGCAATACCCCATCCCTATACTTATCAGCTTATCAGCACAGAGAATTGTTACAACAGAAGGCTGTCTTGGTATTCTAGTCTGTGTGGGCTGTGCTGTCTAGACTGTTTGATCCCCTTGTGATACAAGACTCCACCATGATTGTTGCATGTGCGGTTGATGTCATGAGTATCCATCCTGCAGCGTTTCAGTTCAAACCTATATCCCCTCCAGATGATACCTCTCAACAAGGTGCTATGGAGCTTGTGTCACGGATGCACGTATCAATCTAGATGAAAACCTCTCTGAATAATGGAATGAGGTGGTGGAGGAGAGGGGGAGGAGAAAACAGGAATGAGGGGGGAGGAGAGGAAAGGGAAGAAGTTAGGAGAGAGGGAGGAGAGGGTGGAAAGAGAGGGCAGACGAAAAGGGAGGAGAGAGGGGAGGAGAGGAGAGGGAGAGGGAGAAGGAGAGAAGAGAGGAGAGGGGGAGGAGAGAGGGGGAAAGAGAGGGAGTAGGGGGAGGAAAGAGAGGATGAGAGGTGGGGGCTGTTGGTTTGATACAGGAAATGCATTATCACAACTAACCTGATGGTCTAAATGAGACAGATGCAACACAAGATGAATGCTGTTCTCTGACAGACGAATAGAAAGAGAAAATGCTTCGGGCATAATTACATCTGATGGGAGCCTGCACTCAGGTGCTGTATTCTTTCATAAATTATTGATTCATTCCATCTTTCACAATTATTACAAGAAGGATGACCATGTGTTCAGGAAACAGACACCGATGTATCCGGCGTCAGTATTTTGTTTGTGCAGCAAGAGCGGAGATCTATGTAAAGAGAATGTAGATCGGTATGGATGTTGAAGAGGCTCTCTAAGAGGATCCAGCTTGGGAAGGCGTCACATGCATGACTAAATATACCCATATTCTGATGATGAAGGTTATCAAAGAGGAGAGTTTTCCGTGTTTTAGTGTCTGTTTCATGGAGGGTGCTTGTGGGCCTTTTAAAGGCCCATCTGTTCAGCAGTTTCTCTCCCGTCCCAGAGAGAAGGGGAGGGGTCTGGGCTGAGAGGGCTCTGCGGCAGGGAGGCTGGAGGGGCAGGAGGCTGGGGGGTTGGGGGTCAGGGCTGAGAGGTTTGGAGGCTGGTGGGTTGTGGGGCTGTAAGGCTGGGATCTGTGAGGCTGGGGGTCTGTGAGGCGGAGGCTGTGAGGCGGAGGCTGTGAGGCTGGGGGCTGTGAGGCTGGGGGCTGTGAGGCTGGGGGACTGGGGGGCTGTGAGGCTGGGGGCTGTGAGGCTGGGGGCTGTGAGGCTGGGGGGCTGTGAGGCTGGGGGCTGTGAGGCTGAGGGGCTGTGAGGCTGGGGGCTGTGAGGCTGGGGGCTGTGAGGCTGGGGGGCTGTGAGGCTGGTGGGCTGTGAGGCTGGGGGCTGTGAGGCTGAGGGGCTGTGAGGCTGGGGGCTGTGAGGCTGGGGGCTGTGAGGCTGGGGGCTGTGAGGCTGGTGGGCTGTGAGGCTGGTGGGCTGTGAGGCTGGGGGACTGGGAGGCTGTGAGGCTGGGGGCTGTGAGGCTGGGGTCTTGTTATGGCATGGTGATACAGAGAGAGGGGCAGGATGGATACCATTTAAATAGAAAGCATGTGTCTGTCTGAGTCCTGTCGTGATTTCCCACCATCCCCTCTCTCTCTCTGTCTGTCTCTGTATTCCCACCTCTCCCCCCCCCCTCTCTCTCTGTCTCTCTCTCTCTCTCTGTCTCTCTCTCTGTCTCTCTCTCTCTCTCTCTCTCTCTCTGTCTCTCTCTCTCTCTCTCTCTCTCTCTCTCTCTCTCTCTCTCTGTCTGCTGTTCTCTGTCTGTCAGTCGATGGCGTGACGCTGGGTTTTCCCCCCAGCAGGCACCGGTGTTGAGGAGGATGATACAGCAGCCTGAGGCTGTGAGAGCTGTCTCCTGCTCACCCTCTGTGGCCTCCCTCCTCCTTCTCAACCCTCCCTCCCTCTGTACGCCCCTCCACTCCTCCTCCCACCTCTCCTTCCTTCCTTCCCTCCCTCTCGATGGATTCGTCGACTCCTCTCTGCTTTCTCTTTCTGCTCCTCTTCCTCCAGTCTTCCTCTCTTCGTTCTGCCAACCAGTCTGCGTGTCTGTGTCTGTCTGCATACCTGTCTGTCTGTCAGCCTACCTGTCTGAATGCATACCTGCCTGTCTGTCAGACTACCTGTCTGTTTGTCTGTCTATCTGCCTACCTGTCTGTGTGTCTGTCTGCATACCTGTCTGTCTGCTGTCTGTCAGCCTACCTGTCTGCCTGTCAGCCTGCCTGTCTGTTTGTCTGTCTATCTGCAAACCTGTCTGTCTGTCTGTGTTTATATATGTTTGTCTATCAGCCTACCTTCCTGTCTGGCTGTATTTAAGTATCTGCCAGGCTGCCTCAGATACAACAGCATGTAGACATCAAAGGTTAAACAGATTATTTATAAACTTTATTGGTTTGGCTACCTAAGCTCGCTATCAGATTCCCCCTCCATGGTTGAGAAGCATTTACAAGAACGTTTTATTAGACAACTGACTAAAAGGGAACTCATCAAATATTTACCGACGAACCATTCCACCAAGTGGAATCTCCCAGTCCATCACAAACTGGAACAAACTTCACACCACAAACTTTCAGACCTCGAGAAGAAGATTCTTATTTCACGACTTGGCCTCTGTGAAATCCCCCATGGCGATATGAGCCTCGATGGCAGATAAAAAAGTATGTTTCGCGTGTGAGCGCCTAAATATAAATCCTGACCCATATACGCGTGTGTTATTCCTGGAGCTTTCTGATGGGAGGCCCATCTCCAAGCCGCGGTCCTCTCAGGAAGAGGGACGAGGTGATGTGAAAGTGGGATCCATCTGTCTGGAGCAGGAGAGCGTGGAGGTGGACAGCCCACCAGGGACACAGGTCCCCAGCTGAAGGACCTAGGACCTAGGACCTAGGACCTAGGTCACAACCCCAGCCTGGATTAATGCACAAACACATACAGTGCATGTGGACAGTACGCAGGTGTGAGTGTGTGTATGCACGTGTGTGTGTGTTTAGGACCATTTGCAGACCAGTTAGGGAGGATGACTGAACGTCTGGCCTCCTGCAGAGTGTTGCTCTGGGCTGGTCGGGACGGGGGGGGGGGGGAATGGGATTGCCTTTTTTTAGCTCTGCATCTGAGCCACACACACAGACAAACGCACACTCACAAGTGCACACACAGACACACACACACACATGTACACACACAGTCTCTCGTGTTGTTTATATTGGGGACTGAGGTCTAGCTGATGTGTGTTGTGCTGCCTAAAGCATCCCTCCCTCCCTCCCTCCCTCCCTCCCTCCCTGCATAATGTCTCAGCGGGCCGGCTGTCACTCCAAACAGCTTGTTCTCTCTCTGTCTCTCTCTCTCTGTCTTTCTCTCTGTCTCTCTGTCTCTCTGTCTCTCTCTCTCTGTCTCTCTGTCTCTCTGTCTCTCTCTGTCTCTCTCTCTCTCTCTCTCTCTCTCTCTGTCTCTCTGTCTCTCTCTGTCTCTCTCTCTGTCTCTCTCTCTCTCTCTGTCTCTCTGTCTCTCTCTGTCCTCTCTCTCTCACTCTCTCTCTCTCTCTCTGTCTCTCTGTCTCTCTGTCTCTCTGTCTTTCTCTCTCTGTCTCTTAGAGTTCTCTCCTTTCTCTATATCCTATTATTTTCTCAACCAATGTCTTTCTTCATCTGTCTACTTCTTTCTTTCTTTCTACTTTCCCCTCTCTCTGTCTATTTCTGCCTCTCTCTCTCTCTCTCTCTCTCTCTCTCTCTCTCTCTCTCTCTCTCTCTCTCTCTCTCTCTCTCTCTCTCTCTGCCTGTCTAATGAGAGGCACATCATCTCAGTTAGACGACATGTGGGTGTGCAGGGGGCCAGACTCACTCTCTGTCGATGACAAGGCAGGTGACGGCTTCAGCTGCGATGACGTTGGCCGTCCTGATGTCCTCCCTGCAGACCACACACAGAGGGCTCAGAAACACATCCCCAGGAGGAACGCACACACACATACACACACACACACACACACACACACACAGAGGGCTCAGAAACACATCCCTGGGAGGAACGCACACACACACACACACACAGAGGGCTCAGAAACACATCCCTGGGAGGAACGCACACACACACACACACAGAGGGCTCAGAAACACATCCCCAGGAGGAACGCACACACACACACACACAGAGGGCTCAGAAACACATCCCCAGGAGGAACGCACACACACATACACACACACACACACACACACAGAGGGCTCAGAAACACATCCCTGGGAGGAACGCACACACACACACACACACAGAGGGCTCAGAAACACATCCCTGGGAGGAACGCACACACACACACACACAGAGGGCTCAGAAACACATCCCCAGGAGGAACGCACACACACACACACACACACAGAGGGCTCAGAAACACATCCCCAGGAGGAACGCACACACACACACACACACACACAGAGGGCTCAGAAACACATCCCCAGGAGGAACGCACACACACACACACACACACACACACAGAGGGCTCAGAAACACATCCCTAGGAGGAACGCACACACACACAAATACAATATATACACACACAGAGTAAATATACAGTGTTGTAGGAAACACATCGTTAGGAGGAACATACATACACGCACGTGTATGTATGTTCCTATGTACACATACTGTATACATATTTAGTATATGCAGTTAACACACAGCGGTCAGAAACCCATATTTTATAGGAACACACGCTCAATCATATACTGTGAATAATCATACACAATGTACACGCGCAAGCCTTCTCACACACATGCACCGAATCACACACACAGGAGAAAACCAGATCCCTTAGACGATCAGATTAGAACATCATACCAACAACCTAGGCATGGGTTCACAACCTTCAAGCAAGTCACTGGGCCAGCCAGATCGAGACAGTGGTCACCTAACGTCACGTTCAATCAAAGAGGGGTCAGTGCACAGTCACTCCCAGCCAATAGCCCGAGTCCCCCCGTCCCCCAGACCTACTCCTTCCTGTTGTCTAACCCTTCACCAGGATCCGTTTCACTGTCAGAGAAAGAGTCTTCACTGCCGCTCCACTCAGACTCGGAGTCTGTGATCTCCATAGAGCCAGCCCTCTGATCCACCGCCTGTGAGAAACACAAGCCCTCACACCTGCGTGGTGTGGAACTACTTCAATACTCATAAAACAACCTCTCCAATAATCTCTCTCTCTCTCTCTCTCTCTCTCTGTGTCACCCACACATTCTGGTGCCACGGCCAACTACGGACCCTGCGTTTTGTGTTGGGAGAGAGAGGGGGAGAATGAGAGAGAGAGAGAGAGAGAGAGAGAGAGAGACCGATAGAGAGAGAGAAGAGGGAAGAGAGAGAGAGAGAGAGAGAGAGAGAGAGAGAGAGATAGGTGGAGATAGATGTTCTTCACACTATGAAACAACAGCTGTGAGGCATGACAGACAGACTCGCTGACTTGCCTATGGACTGACAAGCAGACTGACAAAAAAACAGACAGATAGACAGACAGGCAGACAGACAAACACAGATCTAGGTGTACAAATTCTGTCTCTGGGTGTCACCTTCAGAAGGTTAGGAGAAGAACAAGGGGATGTTCCTCTCAGCAAACCACACTTACCAGAATACTTTTACTGACACTGCAAATTCTACTCTGTTCCACAATCTCTATACTATTCTCTACTATATAATAGTTTGTTTATTCTGGCTTAATTTACCATACTCTGCTCTTTATACTCTATGTGCATCCATTTAAAAGTTACATCCATTAAGTTATCTCAGAAATACAGCTCCATGAGTATCTAAACTAGCTAAACAAGCTCAGACGTCAAAGCCAGACTGTTCTAACTAGGATCCCCCTTCAGGGAAGAACCCTCTAACACCCGGCGCTCTCGTCTCCTGAGAGAGTCCGTTAATAGCAGCTTCACGCCCGTGTGCCTGCCTTCCTCCACGTCTGACGTGTGAGAACAGATTCCACTCCGCTCCGCTCGGCCATTAGAAGGCTGACGACAGGAGAACACGCAGGAGAACACGTAGGAGAACACGCAGGAGAACACGCAGGAGAACACGCAGGAGAACACGCAGGAGAACACGTAGGAGAACACGCAGGAGAACACGCAGGAGAACACGCAGGAGAACACGCAGGAGAACACGCAGGAGAACACGCAGGAGAACACGCAGGAGAACACGCAGGAGAACACACAGGCACTCTGGCTCTTTAGGATGAAACACTACAATCTGGCTAGCAAACGTACAATTTGTACATTACTCTAACAGTGGAGGAGTCGAGAGGGAGATGGGGGAGAACAAAGACAGCGACAGGCCGATAAAGAGAGCAGATGGGGGGGAAAAGAGCACAAGAGCCTAGAGATAAAGGAAGAGCGCTAAGAGCAACAACGTGACAA
>CM042856.1:8275134-8317634 GCA_023658055.1 Thaleichthys pacificus
GTGTCTCCTCTGGCTCCTTGTCTAATGATGTATTCTCCATCTCCATAGTGAGTCTGCAAAGAACCAGAGAACACAGCGTACACACACTCCGTCACACACATACATGCTCATTGTGTGCGTGTACTGTGTATACATACAGCATGTGTGTTGATGTGGACAGGAGATGGAGAGACAGTAGTTGATCATGTGACCCCCCCCCCCACCCGAGAGGAGAGATATCACCTGACTGTCACCAAGATGAAGGTCACCTAACCCCCCCCCCCCCCCCCCCCCCCCGCCACTCCCCCTTCCCCCCTCAACCCCCCCCCCCCCCCCCACCCCCCCTCCCCCGAGGTACAGACATGGAGCTACACTGTCATGCCATCATCATAGCAGGCTATCTCCTCTGCAACGATCCCCTGCTTTGTCAACCCGTCACATGCAGCCAGGAGCGGACCAGCACCTTCTACGAGACTGGTGCCAAGATGGAGAAGCCGTGTCCGGGCTCAATACTTGGAGGGATTAAATCCCGCGCTAATCAAGGTCATCAGGTGAGCTGAGCTGCTGAGCTGCCTGACTGTCATCGATCCTGCAGCAACTCCTCCGCTCTCCTTCCTCTCCTCCTCCGCCCATCCCTCTTTCTCCTCCATCCCTCTCTCCTTCCTCCCCAAGCCACCCCTCTCTGCTTCCCCTCCTTCCCCTCCTCCATCCCTCTCTCTCTCTCTTCCTCCCTCGATCATCACACTCCTCTAACTCCGTAATCAGCTCCTTCTTCCTCTCCTCTTTTCTGGAGAGCACATCTGCTGGAGACACTGCCAGATAAATGTGTGTGTGTGTGTGTGTGTGTGGGGGGGGGGGGGGTTCTCCTAATGCAGAGATACCCAGACACAGACACAGGCACGTACACACTCACACACGATTCATTCTCTCTGTCTCTTTTCCTTTCTCGGGCTCTTCGTCTCTATTTATTTTAATATCTTCCTATTTCCCCCTCTCCCATTCCCCCTCTCTTTCCATCTTGCAACACACACACACACATGCATTGCCAACCCCTCCCCCCCCCCCCCCCCTTTCACACACACAGACACAGCCATAACACAAACAAAAGCATCCACACAAAGGTCCATGTCTCTATGTCTTGCTTTCCCCCGCTCTCTCTCAAACACACATACACACACACAAACACACCCACACACCCACATACATTGACACCACACATACACCAACCCATACAGAAAAACTCAACACACACCCACACATGGAAGGCTCTCGTGTGGAAAACGCTGACCTCCTGACAGGCAGTGTTCCACCCAGCGCTGAGCAGTGTGGGAACTCTTTTCCTGACTCCTTCCAGATGAGCTCTACAATTGCCCCTCCACACCGCCCCCTGTAGGACACACGCACTAACCCCCCCCCCCCTCCCACAAACACACACACATACTACATCAACCACACATACTACATCAACCACACAAATGCACTACATCAAACCTCCCCCCCCCCACACACACACACACACTACATCACTCTCAAACACACACACACACACACACACGTCAAACACACACACATTTACATGCACTACATCACCCTCTTTATTTCCTTTCTCTCTCTCTCTCTCTCTCTCTCTCTCTCTCTTGTCCTGTGTGTCAAATAAAAGACAGACACATAAACACAAGCATCTGTAATCAATCCTCTGCTGGACCAGCACCCTAAGGGAACTCTCTGTCCTGGTCACTTGGCTGTCCGCCTGCAGACACACTCTGGACTGCCAGTGGTCTCACTCCACCAGATTTACTAGAGGGAGAGAGGCGAGGAAGAGGAGAGAAAGCAAGGCTGGATGGAGATGGAGGGAGGAAAGGGAGGACAAAGGGTGGGAAGAAAAGAGGCGACAGGAAGGAGGAGAGTAGGGGAAGAAGAGGAGCGGGAAAAATGGAGGAGAGAGAGAGGGAGAGGAAAAAGAGGAGACAGAAACCAGAGAGCGAGATAGAGAGATTCGAGTGTGGGGGAGAGAGGAGAACAGAAGCAAGACGGAGGAGAGAGAGAGAGAAGTTTAACAGCTCACTACTTTTTGTTTCCCTCTCGAGGCTAAATGTTTATTACAGCTGTCTGTTAGTTAGCTCTCTGTGGCCTGATTCTGGAGGGGCTCATACCTAGTGGAGCTCCTTGGACAGAGAGAGAGAGGGGAGGATGACAGAGCAGAGATCAATGTATAATTTAAGGGTAGCATTATCTATTAGCCTGGTCCTGGACAGCGTTAGATTCCATCAAATTGAAAGAAACCACCTGTACGTGTGTGTGTGTGTGTGTGTGTGTGTGTGTGTGTGTGTAGGTGTGTGCTGTGTGGGTGTTTTTGATCATGATTTACGGACACATCCAGACTGTAAGAGGCTCAGCTGTAGAACACAAAGTACGCTGTGTTCTTCAAACTTCACCGACCTAACACAGGGACACTGAACGCCTTTGTGTTTCTTTCACAAGCGGAGACGACAAGCCCAACTCCCTGGTGGAGCACTCCCATTGAAAACAGGGAATGAGATTAGGGAATTGAGTTTGTGTTTTTCAATGACGACAGAGTCAAACAAGTACTGAACCAAAGTAGAGGCAGTTGGTTAAAGGTTGTCCTTGAAGGTATAACAAACACTTGCCTTGACAGCCTTAAATTAGGTCTTTACTTCTCCAGAAAGCAAAGCTAGCAGCAGCATGCAATGCTGCTGTCTGACTTGGTTAGCTGAAGAGATGAGAGTCTAAACCACTGTCTGGGTTTATTCCTAAAGACAGTTACCTGTATAGGCAGTGACAGGAAGTGTGTGCCTGTGCGAGTGTGTGTGTGTGTGTGTGTGTGTGTGTGTGTGTGTGTGGATGAGTCTGTTCATCCGATGTCAAACACCTGCTTTGATCATACAGCACCTCTGACACTATAACCTAACAGATGTCAGCCCCCTCTAGTGAGCTATACATACTACAGACGCACACACACCTTCACACACACACATGTCTACACACACACTCACAGTTCACAAACAGAGCCATAATCCTCACACAAACTTCCAAGCACACAGCCACACACACAATTCTACACACACACATACAAACACATACACACACACCCGTCCCCCCATGGCAGGGCATTCATCACCAGAGCCCAGGGGAGCCCCAGTCAGCCAGCGGAACATAGTCGGTTCCTCTCATTTAACTCAGAACAGAAGCAGAGAGAGGGGGAGGAGGGGAGGAGGGGCGAGGGGCGTGGGGCCTGGGCGGGAGGGGGGAGAGAGAGGGGCAGAAGGTTGAGGGGGGGTGCATGCTTCTGTGTATGCTTGACATGCTCAGATATACTGGCTGTCTGCTTACCTACATGCCTGCCTGTCCTGACTGACTACTGATTTGACTTTAAATCAGCATGAAAACATATTTCCTAACTGGTACAGGGCAGGGACATTCTCTGTGCTATGGGGAATACCAATGACTGGACAGACACACATGCACACATACAGACCCAAACTCTCACCCCACTTTGCTGTGATCATTACACAGTCAGTTTGCTTTGATAACAGTGAGACAACAGCAGAGAGAGACCCAGCAGAAGAAGACCAGGAGAGAGAGAGAGACAAGGAGAGAGAGATAAGGAGAGAGAGATGAGGAGAGAGAGACAAGGAGAGAGAGATAAGGAAAGAGAGACTATCAGTTTGAGCAGATATTCCTGGTCAATACTCACCTCCTCCAGAACATCAGCCAGCTTACTGAGAATCTCCTCCGTCAGGCCCTGGAATGTTGGCACACTGTAAGGAGGAGAGAGAGAGAGAGAGAGAGAGAGAGAGAGAGAGAGTGAAGAGAGAGAGAGAGAGAGAGTGAGAGAGAGAGAGAGAGAGAGAGAGAGAGAGAGAGAGAGAGAGTGAGAGAGAGAGAGAGAGAGAGAGAGAGAGAGAGAGAGAGAGAGAGAGAGAGAGAGAGAGAGAGAGAGAGAGAGGGTTTGGTGAGGTAAATAGTCAAGCTTTTATGCAACCAAATTGATGCTCTGCTGGGACAGATGTGTGCTGTGCAACTGCCAGTCTGGGCTGCATGGAAGCTGATAAATGCTGTTGGAGGAAGGCCACTCATCACTCCAGAGTAGACTTTAGATACATGTGGAGATCTATGCCTTATTGTACGGATGTAAAGCAGCGCTCATTTCGAGCACTTTGCAATGAAAGAGACTGAGGTGATGGAGAGATGGAGGGATGAGGGAGGCTTGATTATTAGGAAGCTACGGAACCTCAGTGAGAGAGCGAAAGATGGGAGAGAGGAAGAGTGTGACAAGGACAGAGAGAGAGAGAGACAGTGACAGAGAGAGAGACGGAGAGAGAGACAGAGAGAGAGAGACAGAGAGAGAGAGGCAGGGAGGGAGAGAGAGAGGGAGAGAGGCAGGGAGGGAGAGAGGGAGAGAGAGAGAGAGAGAGAGAGAGAGGGGGGGGGGGGGGGTACTTACCTTTTGAGGAAGTCCATGTGCTCTGCATGTTTGATCAGTCCCGTTCTCATCATGATGGTCTGGAAGCACTGTCTGTCTATGGCCCACAGGTTCACATTGGTCAAGGCTGGGGACGGAGGAGAGATGGAGGGAAGAGCGGAGGGGGGACGGAGGGGAGGGGGGGAGAGGGGAGGGGAGGGGAGAGAGAGGGGAGGGGGGACGGAGGGGAGGGGGGGGAGAGAGGGGAGGGGGGAGAGATGGGAGGGGAGGGGGGGAGAGGGGAGAGATGGGAGGGGAGGGGAGGGGGGGAGAGGGGAGGGGGAGAGAGAGAGGGGAGGGGGGGAGAGGGGAGGGGAGGGAGAGAGAGGGGAGGGGAGGGGGGAGAGAAGGGAGGGGGGTGGAGCGAAGGGGGGGAGTGTGGAGGGGGAAGAGAGGGGAGGGGGGAGAGAGGGCATGGGAGAGAGAAGGGAGGGAGGGGGGAGAGAGGGGAGGGGGGGAGAAGGGAGGAGAGGACAGTACAGGAGGGGAGAAGAAGAGACACAGGAGTTATGCATAGAATTGACTGGAAAAAACAATAGTGATAATGTGGTTGATCTAGGTCACACAGAGTAAAAGAGAGAGAAAGAGAGGGGAGAGAAAAAGAGGAGGGGGAGAGAGAGAAAGAGGAGAAAGAGAGAGAAAGAGAGCCAGGCGAGGGAGAGGCCTCGAAGGACGAGGCGGCACCCTGTTAACTCAGTTAGGAACATGAGTAGAACCTTCTGTACTCCAGCTCAGCACTGGGACCCAGTGGAACGTGTGGAGAACATTCAGGTAGAACCGTCTCTGCTGTCACTTCCAATCTCCTCCCAGATACCACACTGACACACCTAACGTGTTTACCTCTGGAGACTGCACACCTGTTCCTCACTCAACACGCACACACACACACACACACATACCACCAACACACATTCAAACACACACCAACACACACACCAACACACAAACGTTCTCACACACACATACTCACACGGCAACACACATACACACCCTCACACAGCAACACACACACCAACACGCACACACACACTAGCTGCTCAAATAACCAAAGTAATGATGTGCACACACACTAATGTTTCAGGCAGCCTTTGTTTCATATTGTGTGTCAGTGTTGGGGCTGTGCGTGGGGAGATGTGGAATAAGCAGCTTCTTCCTTGATGATTATCAAATGGCAGGAGGTATAAATAGACCTTCATAAGGTGTGTGACACACAAACACGTATACACGCACAAGACTATCACACACTCACGGACACACAAAAATAGGCACACAAAACAATCAAAACATACACACACACGAACACACAAATACACACAAACCTTCCTCCCACACACGCACACCCATGAACACACACGCAAACACACACCCACAAACCTACACGTACACACACAACCAACAGCACACACACGCATACAGACACACACACCGAAAGACAAATGCCAGACAATTTAGTAAAAACAATTTAGCCTCTGCGACGGTCTTATCGGCCATTTCAATTAAGGCTTTCACCCTGAGCTCCACTGGGGCAAAACAGCTACCTCAGTGACAAGTGCCATAATGATCCTGGCCAATCAGCATGCAGAACACAGCTCTCAGCCTCTGCTCAGCTGAAGGGATCAAGGAAGAAGCGATTAGCTCATTGAAAACAAGGAGGATGGAAACCAAATATAATAACCAGTGTCCCCGGCAAGGATGTGACCTTGAGCCTGAGTCTTGTTTCAACGGGAGGGATGGGGATGTGAGAGGGAGTCAAGGGTGGATTGGCACGGAGGTTGTCGAGGCTGCAGGGTGTTTCTGTCTCGGAGTGACAGGGAGCACTGGGATCGGACAGGGCTTGTGTGTGTGAGCGTGTACACACAAGGGTGCACAGTGACGCACACATGCACAGCAACACACATCTACACAGCAACATGCACGCACACTAACACAGTCTGTCTGTGTCTGTCTGTCTGTCTGTGCGCCTGCCTGCCTTTCTGTCTGATTGTGTGTCTGTGTGTTAGTTTTCTAGTGTCCTGTTTGTCCTCATCTGAGAGCTTGCTAGACACACAGCTGCAGTGTAAACTCATTACCAAAACTGTGACCTCAGTCTGATTGGAAAATAATACATGTTTCAGTCTGTTTGAAACCAAACAAAGGATGATTGATTATCAAACTGTTTCTCACTTGTTCTCATTTTGTTTCCCTCCCTCAAACTTGTTTTTATCCTTGAAATAGAGAGACATTAATGTGATGATGATAGAGTCATGTGTGTTTATGTGTCAGACAGAGGTGAAGACAGGCAGACAGACAGACAGGCAGGCAGGCAGACAGGAAGGCAGGAAGGCAGACAGGCAGTGGGGGTCACTCCCCAAATCTCATCATAAATGTCAACACACAATCCAAAACAGCACTTCCACCTGTTAACAGGTCGGTAACCACGGTAACGTAGCTGAACCCCGACCCCTGTTCAGAAGCTGTTTGGATCGTCCTCCCCTCGTCATGAATATTCATGAGGCAGAGTTCTAGGCTGTTGTCCTGGCCTGAACTTGGCTCTCCAACAGCCCTCCCTCTCCATAGACCCCACCCTGCTGAGTGCTGCTGGGAGTGGACCCCTGCAGCCAGCCTGTGGGGGCTGCTGTTAGCACGTAGCCGGCTAACTAACTGTCTGAAGCCAGACGAGATTCTATTCAGTGGCTTTAGAAACCGCTTTCTATCAACCAGACACACTCTACACCATCAGAGACAGAAAGAGAGAGGGAGAGGCGGAAACAGAGAAAGAGACAGGAAGAAGTGGGAGAGAGACAGGAGCAGAGAGAGACCGAAAGAGAGAGAGAGACAGAGCGAGAGAGAAGAGAGAGAGAAGAGAGAGGGAGAGAGAGAGAGAGAGAGAGAGAGAGAGAGAGAGAGAGAGAGAAAGAGAGAGAGAGAGAGAGAGAGAGAGAGAGAGAGAGAGAGGGAGAGAGGTTGATCCAGCAGCATGTCCGTCATCCATATTGTGAAGGACAGCATTAAGGAAGGAAGGTTCCACTAGCTGTTAATTCTATTCATCTGGCGACAGGAAGCTGTGATAAGGTATTTCTCTCGAGTACACATTTCAGCTGTGTCAAATCAATTATTCCAAAACATACTCTCTCTCTCTCTTTTTCTCTCTCTCTATGTGTCTGTATCAGTTCAATTCAGAAAAGGCTTTATTAGCATGAATATATTTGTAAGTATTGCCAAAGCAACAATCCAATTATACAATGGTGGTAATAAGGGGAGGAGGAAGAAACAGGAAAGAGAGACTTTGATTATAAGGAGGTCAATATTGCATTGAGACAGAAGGACTAGCAGGCAGGGCTTCTTAAGCTTCCAGGTGGCATGTCACTAGGTAGGTGAGAGACCACAGAGAGCTTTCCTTCAGGGTGTGTGTGTGTGTGTTGCCCCGTGTGTGGGTGAGTGTTTGCCCCAGTGTGTGTGTATATGAGGTAAACACTAAACTCCAAAAAAAAACACAAAAAAAAACAAACAACAGCAACTCCCTAGAATATGAGGAATAAAGCTGCTTCCTGTTAAGAGAGAATCTCAAAGCAGCAAGGGAGATGAAAGGCCAGGAATAGGCGGTGGTCCTGGGGGGTGAATACATCAAGACTGAGACAACAATATCGTCACTATATGGAGGTCTAGATTTCATGAGGCCTTGTAAACATTCTAGAACGCATGGAGCTTATCACCTACCTATGGCGACATAACCCACAAACAAGTGTTTAAAAAAACAATCATGAAATGTTCAGTTGGATAAAACTTGTCTTAAGTCGCCGTCAAGAAAACGCAAAAGCTCAAGGCTAAATGATTTCGACCAATCAAATCTTCACATAATTCAACAGATATGTCTGTCTGTCTCACTAGAATGGTTTGTCACAATGTACGGAATCCTGGAATGCCAGGGACATTGATGAATGGAACCTGTCAGGACTCTGATGTATGGAATCCGTCAAGCTGAGAAAAGCGATAGAGAGGGAGAGAGAGCAATAGAGAGGGCGGCGGGGGGGGGGGGGGGGGGGGGGGGGGGGGGGGGGGGGATCATGGAGATACTGTACATCCGAAGGCCAGAAGAGCATCCACCTTGTCAAGACAACTCTCCCAGGACCGAGCAAGGGCAGCGTCGGACTACAGGGGCAAACGGTATCTTAAAAGAGAACTACAAATCCAGCTCACCTGAAGCATGTCAGTCGTCTCTACATGCCTCTCACAGGAATGTGCTATGACAGGTGTGAGAGTCAGAGGGATATGTTGTGTCAAAGCTGGTTCCCAGTCTGCTGAAAAGGTCACCGGGCAGGGGATGCTATGCTAAAAGAAACAAACCCAAAGTGAAGGAGTCGGTCACAGTAAGTAAGTTGCTGGTCTTTCCCTGAGGCGCTAGGACTGCGCTTCCTGCGCTAGGAAAGTTACCTGGGCCTCTAATGTAACTTTCCTGTCTTAAAGCCTGCAAAGGGGTTTAATCTTTGTTGGCCAACGATTAATGGTGGTTACTGAACAAACCACCTGGCAGAGACATCATACCTGCCTGGTTCCTAGGCATGGCAGGAGAATAATGAGAGTGTGTGTGTGTGTGTGTACGTGTGTGTGTGTGTGTGTGTGTGTACGTGTGTGTGTGTGTGTGTGTGTGTGTGTGTGTGTGTGTGTGTGAGAGAGAGAGAGAGAGTGTGTACATGTGTGTGTGAAATCAGTGCAGATGATGTACTGCCTCTTTTAATTATATAGTCTTGAGGTGGCTAGAAACTACCTAGCAGGAGTTCATAAAACCTGGAAAACTTATTGCATCTACAAGAATGTGTCCTTTGTGTGCGTGTGCGCGAGTGCCCGTGTGCACTCACGTGTGCAGGCGTGTTTGTGCGTGCCCAAAACCGTGCGTGTATGATTGGGAGTGTGTGTGGTGCCTGTCACCTGTCCATGGGTGCTATGTGCATTCATGTGGTGATGTGTGTGTGTGTGTGTGTCATCCTACAGATTTTCCCACACAGCACACTAAGCTCAAGCTGAGCCCCAACTGGCAACTCCAACACCAATTTAGGGTCTGTCTGTCTTCCCTGACAGTCTGGGGCCGGGGAGGGGTTACACGTACCCCATGCGAGCCTCCTCAGTGCTGCAGCCCTGCAGCAGATCGGCACTATTTCTAGGGGAGGGAATGGGCCCTCATCGAATTGGGAAGACGGGAGACGCTGGAGCCACTTTCAGGTGAGCTGTGACACGCCGGAAAAAACCTCCTAATCCAGACGCCTCCTGAGAGGCGGCGTAGCCGGACGCTCATCCGACGCGACAGGCGGAAACGCAGTCCAACAACGTCACCGTCGCTATCTGTGTTAATTAATGTTTGCATAAGGGGGGTGGCGTGGGGGGGGGGAGAGGGGAGGGGGGGGAGCGGAGACAACCCGCTGAGCTTTAGCTGTCATGACTGAAATCGGTTCTGTCTTTGAAGAAAGCGGCCTTTGAGGACGACTATCTGTGAGCGTACAGAAAGACTGGCGTTCTGGCGTTAGCTCCTTGAAACTAGCTCAGTTTGGTCCACTGAGGGGAGCCCGGAGTCTAGAATCAGGATGTGCCCTTTCTAACAGTCTGGGTGGGTCTGGAACCACTATGTACCGGTTCAACAGAGTCACCAGGGTCAAATCTCTCCAACTGCAGACACAGATGTACAGACAGGGACAGAGAGAAATAGAGACAGGCAGAGAAAAACAGAGAGACAGGCCGGCTGGCAGACAAACACACAAGTAGACAGACAGGAAGGCAAACAGACAGACAGAAAGACAGACAGACAGGCAAACAGACAGACAGACAGACAGGCAGGTAGACATGCAGGCAGCTAAACAGACAGACAGACAGACGGGAGCACTAGACCACAGCTGTCAGAATGATGTTGCTTATTCTAATTGCAGGGTATTCTGTAGATCAAAGCTTTTGGTTACCAGGTAACCCCAAACCTCCACAAGGAAAAAAGTACAGGCTGTTACAAATTCTCCCCACTCTCCCTCCAATCTCCCACCCTCCTTTTTTCCTTCTCTATTCCACTCTCTCTCCCTCTCGTCTCTCCTTGATCTCCTTTTCTCTCATTTATTTGTCTTTCTTCCTCTCTCTTCCTCCATCTGGCCCTTGACTCTCCACCTATTATCGTTCGCTTTCTCTCTCCACCACTCCCACAGTATCAGTACATGTAATGTATCCTCCTTCGCTCTCTCCTGCACCTTCCTCTCCTCTCATCTCTCTTTCTCTCCTGTCGTTGGTCAAGTGGCTACTTTCGAATTTCATCACACAGCTCCATGGACACAACCCCACGACTAATTATTGATCTTCACTACGTCTCACACCAAACCGCTGTTACCTTCCCTTCCTCCCTTTCTCTCACGGTCACACCGTGTCTTACGCACACGCACGCTCTCTCTCACACACACACCCCTCTATCCACCCCCTCGGCCTCATTCTGAACCATGTCACAGCTTTTCTTGTGTCTGTGAGGTCCGAGCTGAGAGGAAACACAGTTATCCTGCCTGTGGCCTGGACACAAGCCAGAGGAGATAATCACCTAGTGCTTTTCTGTGTGTGTGTGTGTGTGTGTGTCCTTAAGAGAGGGCTTGTTAGAGAAAAAATAATGAGTGTGTGGATATGTGCAAGTGTGTGTGTGTGCGCGTGTATAGGTGTGCATGTTAATAACTGAAAACCATTCATCAGCTAGCGAGAAGTCTTATATTACCTTCAAGGCTGAGAAGGTCTATGTGTTGTTACTATTCTGTGAAGAAGAATCCGTAAGTGTGTTTGTGCGTGTGTGTCTGTGCATTTGTGTGCGTGTGTGTGCCACCACTTGTCACTGGGGTTTTCCGAAACCCTTTTACACCAAGCTAACAGCCTGTGTCATGGCAACTAATTGAAATATGATTTTTTATTTATATATCTTGCTTACGCTTATTATTTTTGCCTTCCTCCATGCTAATAGCAATCATAACCTGTTCCAAGGACTCCCCTGTCTGAGGGGGGGGGGGGGGGGGGGGGGTGACAGATGCCCATTAGAGTACTAAACAGTAATCAAACCTGTGTCACACACCAAAAGCCCCTTCTACACAGAGTAATGAGGATACTGAGTAAAACGGAGGCTAAACGGAGGCAGTCAGGTAAACGTCAACAGGAAGTGGATGAACAGACGCACCTGGTTGGGTTTCTATCCAGTCTGTTTCAGTCATCTACCAACTGGGTACAGGATCACAACCTATCAGATAATAGCAGGGGAGACCTACATCACAGTCAAACCACCCAGGCCTGTAGAAGATCGTGGTTGTCCCTAGCAACACAAGCAGGTACCCTGTGCTCTGTAGAGAGGACAGAGGTCAAGCAGATGTGGGCGTATGCTACGTCCACGAGGACCCGACCCCCTGGCCCTCCTCAGGGTGAGCTAGACCCAGGGAAAGGGCGAGGGTAGAGGGGCAACCATCTATTATTCATAACTCACCCAGACTCCATAGAACATAGGTACTCAACCAACCCCCCTGCTCGATTTATCGATTTATCTTTGAAGCCTGATGACTGCAGTACATGTGTGTGTGCGGGGGTGGGGGGTCAGTATCAGTGAACTAGCCTTTGGCTGAGGACATCGAAAACCAAGGCCCTCAAAACTCCTTCAAATACCCTCCTCTAACCACCCTCCTCTCTACCTATTCCTCTCTCTATCCTCCTCCTCTAACCACCCTCCTCTCTACCTATTCCTCCATCTATGCTCCTCTCTCTTTCAACTCCTCTCTCCATCCGTCTATTAGAATTATCCATGACAATTCTAAAACCTGAGGGAGTGGGCGGAACAGAGAAACGGTGAGGGGTTGATGTGATTGGACTCATTCATGCAAGCAGAGGTCGCCGAGGGGTCAAATGCTCTGATTGGTGGTGTCTGAATTGAAGGGGGCGGTCTCTTAAACAGTCACCTATGTGACTTTGAGGACATGGGCTGAATTCCAATGATGTCATTGGTCTCTGAGGAGTTCTTCTTGGAAATCAGCGGGAAAATATTAGCACTCCTCTCATGAAACACACACAGACATAAATACGTTTCACAAATACACACACACACACATACACAGGGTTCCAAAGATGAAGAGACATAAATGATAATCCCTCTGCTTCCTCCATCAGATCCAGACATCTGATCAGCAATTAGTTCGGGATCAGTTCGATGCAGAGCCAATATGACACACCCACACACGTATATGACACACTCACACAAACACCCATACACACACAAACACCCACGAACACACAAACACACACAAATCCTCTGGTACTCCGTCTTCTCCTTAGATCAATGCTCTCTAAAAATGTTTGGCTCATTTGTGACTAATGCTGTTTTCTCGACTGGAAAAAAAGGACAACCTTTATTGTTTCTTTTGACTCATTTCCATCCCCGGCCTAATGTCTCCGGCAAATGCTACGAATCTGTCTGGAAGCCAAAAGATTAACATTTATATAACTGAGTCACCTCTCTCCTGCTGCTCTTAGTTGATGCTTCAGAGTCAGGAGAGCTGGAGTTGCTGGAGCCTGGTAGACTGACACTAGACCACCAACACACACTTCACAAGTAACGCACCCACACACACACACACAGACACACGTACAAACATTTACACGAGCAAGGCGTAGGCACAAGCATGCAAAAAAGACACATATGCACATTCTAAGACACACACAAACACACACCTGTCAAACAGTCAGTCTAGAGGAGGTGGAGGCTGTTTGAGGCTGTGATCCATCCCATAATAGTCCACCTGGCAGTTATCTCCTCCTGTTCCTGTATTGTTGATACACCACATCATCTACCTTCCTGAAGAGCAGCTACCAGATACCTGCAGAGCAATATCTTAATGGAACCACAATCAAAAACAGGATAATAATTCATACAGTTGCCGTTGCGCTCCCACTACCAACAACATTATTCATTAAGCTAAGTCATTCCTGTTGTAGGTGAAATTGAAAAGCACCGTAGCTTGTTTCTAGGTCACCATAGCACGCTACATCCAGTCATAAATTACTAGATCCATAGATTAATCTAGCTGGACACTCCCATTACAGAAAGTGGGGTGTTGCCTACTAGGAAGGAGTGGGGCTGGTAGTGTGGGGTGGGGCTTAGTGTGTGATTGGTGCATTTTGGTCTAGTCTCTCTCTTCCTATTGGTTACTATTTAGACATCAGGAAGCTGCATCCACCTGTTCGGATAGGTTACCTGATAATGAGCCCATGACCAGCTAATGTGTTTGGGACTCAACTCGTGTAATTGTCTCTCTCTCTACGTACACTGTAATCTTTGCGGGACCTACGAGGGCTGCGAAGGCAGCATCTGGCAGTCGAATCAAATGCACCACGTCATCTGGAAAGACATTTCCTCAGTCATTTCAATCACGGCTGCCTGAGGTTTCGGTTTGATTTGTTTGACTTCATTAGAGAGTAATTAAATTGCCTCGGGGTGTAAAAAAAAAGACACAACATGTTCTTGGAAAAACACGCTACGAAGTGAACAAGCACATTCTGTTTACAACTAGTAATACAGAATGTGTCTTTAAAGCAGCCAGTCAGCCAGTCAGCCAGTCAGCCTGCCAGTCAGTCAGCCAGTAAGTGGGCATGTGTGTGTGTGCATGTATAATCCCAACCAACCACACACACAAACATCCTGTGATGTGTGGGTCCATGGTAGTGATGGCGCTGGGCAGAGCAGGGTGTGTGTGTGTGAGAGATACAGGCTGGGGTCCAGTGATGACCAGCCTTGTAAGGCATGCAGGACCAGGCTATGCTGGGCCCCACAAGGTTATATGGGCATTAACTCACTTCAGGCAGATGGCTGGAGGTTTATGACTCGTTGCCATGCAGCTGAGGCTCTGGGTCTGGGAGTTTTAGAATGCAACCTCCAACTCTTCCTCTCTGTTTAAAATGAACATCGCTGGCCTCCGCCTATTTGATGTTAGGCACCTTATATCCCTCCTCTTGCCCATCTTTGAAGGCTGGGAGAAGAGAGGAGAAGAGAGGAGAAGAGAGGAGATGAGAGGAGATGAGAGGAGATGAGAGGAGAGGAGAGGAGAGGAGAAGAGAGGAGAAGAGAGGAGAAGAGATGAGAGGAGATGAGAGGAGATGAGAGGAGAGGAGAGGAGAAGAGAGGAGAGAGATGAGAGGAGAGGAGAGGAGAAGAGAAGAGATGAGAGGAGAGGAGATGAGAAGAGAGGAGAAGAGAGGAGAGGAGAGGAGAGGAGAAGAGAAGAGAGGAGAAGAGAGAGAGGAGAGGAGAAGAGAGGAGAAGAGAGAGAAGAGAAGAGAAGAGAGAAGAAGAGCGGAGAGAGAAATAGACTGGAAAGGAGAGGAGAGCAGCACCATAAACTCAGAACGACATCTGGATGGTAGTAACCTTGGAGACAGGAAATGCCACCTGAGGAATTCACAAAGGGGGAGGGGGGGGAGTGGAGAGTGGGGGCTTGAGATAATAGTAGGACAGAACCAATTAGTCTAGGTTGTGTCTTCGCTGACGCTTCATATTGAGGGGGCTCGTTCCAGAATGATCTGCCTGTCAGCAGACTCAAAGTCTTCCTACACTAGTAGAAACAGGGACAGAGAGAGGAGAGAAAAGGAAGGAAGGGGAACGAGGGAATTAGTAAAGAAGACATGGGAGAGGTGGCACAGGAGAGAGATGAAGGGCAGGAGTGGAAAGGTCAAGGGTTAAACACATTTATTGGGGTCTTTGTTGTAGAAAAATTATTGGCAGTTTCTGAAAGTAGGCCTGTGTTTGGTATTCCAATAATTCAATTATTTCTCCAGCCACTCGTCCAAGTCCAAAATCGAAGTTTACTCATTAATTTCGAAACCACACAGTTCACTCATTCATTCTGAAACCACACGATTCACTCCTTCATTCAGAAACCACACAATTCCCTCCATTCAGAAACCTGATAATTCACTCCTCCACACTGTTCCTGCATCCTACAGTTATCTCTTGCAGAACCAACCATCCAGTAAGGAGCAAGTAAACCATGGCAACGAAAACAATTTCCTAGCCCAGAAGCAGCATTTCTACCAGCACTTGGAGAGCAGAGGAGGAGGAGAGGTGGAGGAGGAGAGGGGGAGGAGGAAAGGAGGAGGAGGAGAGAGGAGAGGGGGAATGTTTTTAACTTAACCAGTCACAGTGAAAATTACAATCTTTTACTGATGTGTCACCTGGCTGCAGACACCAACACACACACAAACACACAGGCACAAACACACTTGCATACACAGATGCAGGCAGAGTACACACACATTAGAAACAGTTTTAGAAAACCCATTCCAGCTGCTTGGTATCATCAGGAGAGATATCATTTGAGAGAAAGACAGAGAGATGGAAAGAGAGAGAGAGAGAGAGAGAGAGAGAGAGAGAGAGAGAGAGAGAGATGCAGAGACAGAGAGCGCCACACTCAATTACTTCTCATACCCTTTTGTTAACCTCCCTATTACCCTATGTTACCTCGACCCTTCCTCCCTCAACACACACACACACATAGGTCTATGTGCTGGTCTGGGGTCAGTTGATGGTCCCAGTTGTAAATGAAGCTCTGACATCTGATCTGAGACCAGAAGCTGGAAGGAGAAGCCTCCCGCTGGGGCCGTCACAGGTGGGCAGGAATGGAGAGCTTTAATGAAACCGTATGATTGGCTGGTCCCGGTCTTTGTGGAGGGCAACACTGGCATATGGGGGCCCAATCCAACTGTTCCCCCGGGATCCTGCACAAAGAGTCAGTGTGGCGTTTCTATGGCAACAGGCATCCGTTCGGCCTACGACACCTGAGTGGAGGGGCATACAGGGGACTGTACCGCGCCCTCCTAAACACAGCCCATAATACTCACTAATGAGTCTTGTAGGAGAAACGACAAAGGGGTGTTAGAAAGAGAGAGAGTAGGAAACCTGAAGGATGGATACGGAGTGAGGGATAGAGAGAGAGGAAGAGAGGGAGAGAGGGAAGGCGAGAGAAAGAGAGAGAGAGAGAGGAAGAGAGGGAGAGAGAGAAGGAGAGAGAAAGAGAGAGAGAGAGAGAGAGAGAGAGAGAGAGAGAGAGAGAGAGAGAGAGAGAGAGAGAGAGAGAGAGGAAGAGAGGGAGAAAGAGAAGGAGAGAGAAAGAGAGAGAGAGGTGGGAGAGAGGAAGAGTATGGAGAGGGGGTGGAGAGGAAGGAAAGGAGAGGTGGAGAGGAAAGAGAGACAGAGTGGGGGGAGAAGAGAGGAAGAGAGAGGAGAGAGAGAGAGAGAAAGTGAAAGAGAAGGAGGAGACTAAAGGGAGAGAGAGAGGAGAGAGGAAAGAGAGAGAGAGAGCAGTTATGTCCAGCAGCTCCTCATCTGTTCATATATAGAGGTAAACCTCCTGAGTCCTGAACACACAGTCCTCGTATCAAGATGTGATGAAACACCTCCAATGGATGATAGAGGATGTGAGAGCGGGAGGGATAGAGATGGAGGGATAGAGAGATAAGAGGGATAGAGAGATAAGAGGGATAGACAATAAGGGAAAGAGAGAGAAGGAGTAATCGACATAAAGAGGAACAGGGAGACAGGAAGTGGGATATTAGGGTGAGTGTGTGTGCACTTTCAAACCCTCCATTCCTCTCTCCATCCCTCCATTCCTCTCTCAATCCCTCCATTCCTCTCTCCATCCCTCCATTCCTCTCTCCATCCCTCCATTCCTCTCTCCATCCCTCCCTCCTCTCTCCATCCCTCCCTCCTCTGCTTGTCAACATCATGTGTCTCTGCTGACAGCTCCATCACAGCAGAAACCAACACAGGCTTATAATGCGCCTGAGCTTCTGTAAAAGCATGAGTATCTTCAAACACACACATACCAGACGGACAGGGGCACGCATCCACACACACACACACACACACACACACACAAATGTAATGGTTTGTATAATTGTAACGTGTCTATCACTGCATCGCTGTGAGTTCTGAGTACGCACTCAAACACGAAGAGAAACACGCGGACCCGTTTCCGTGCGCGCTGGTCCAGAACACGTACGGGTGCACGTCCGTGCGTGTTCTGGCGCGCGCTGCCTCGTTTTGAAAAGGGTGGGCGTGACGGAGTGAGAGGCGCACCACCCGAGCTTCCAGCTCTTTCCCGGAAAACTCTATGTGATAGATGAAAAACAAATGGAGAGGAGGACGCATACGAAGCCTCCTAATCAGATTCCTCGTCGAGAGCGGCTGCTGCGTGGCGCTCGGGCCGGGCCCAGGCGCACAGCTGGTCCTGCAGCGCCGGAGACATAAACATGCAACAACAGCTTCTCTCTGGGTCAGGGCTCCTTATTTATGTCAGGGGAGATTGCCGTAACGCGAAGGCCCTGTTTATGAACGGAGACTCTATCAGAGACGGTCCCTGGTGATGGACCAGCTGCAGCAGACAGGAGGCGGGGGGGGGGGGGGGGGGGGGGGTCACCTGGGGGGCAACGGTGTTCTTCCAGGTGTGTGTGTGTGTCTTCTGCCCTGTGTGTGTGTGTGTGTGTGTCTGGTCTCCCTATTATTCTCCTGTGTGTGTGTGTGTGTGTGTGTATCTGGTCTCCCTATTCTTCTCTTGTGTGTGTGTGTATGTGGTGTGGTGAGCCCAGGTGCGTGTGCCAGCGGTCCACGTTTATTATCGCATTTTCAGTGTGACCCTGTTTGTAAGTGGAGTCAGTCCTGTGCTGAGAGGGTGGAGACAGGAGAGAGTGGAGGTTGAAGAGGTAGGAGTGGAAGGAGAGGGAGAGTGGGTGGAGAGCACCCAGACTGTTAGAAGCAGGTGATGGAGGTGACACAGGTGAACCATCTGACCGTGGGGAGATGTACACCACTGGTGCTTCACGGACACAGAGACGCTGGTCAGCTCTGACTGGACTAGACCAGACACTCGCCTCAGATCAGATTTACAGGGAAACTCCTGGTGACTTAGTGGTGAAGGGGTAGGATTCAATGTGCAGCACTCACTCTTGACGGTGGCAGTGCGGGTGCAGTTGTAGAGGATGGCCAGCTCTCCGAACACCTTCCCTGGGCCCATGGTGCACAGCTTCATGCTCTCCTTCGTCACCTCCACCTTCCCGTCTGCGGAGAGAAACCACACAACATACTCTTTCAGTCCGGCAGAGGTGCAGCCAGGCGGTCAGAGATGAAGACAGCACGACAGCAGGGGGGTTCTGCGGTGCGGCGGGCGGCAGGGGGAGAGGAGGGGGTGGGGGATTGGGGGGAGGGGAGAGGGGACGGGAGGACAGGGGGAGAGGGGGAGAGGGAGGGGAGAGTGGAGTGGAGGAAGAGGAGGAGGGAAAGGAGAGGGGAAGAGGGACTGGGAAGAGGTTGAGGGGGAGGGAGGGAGGGAGGGAGGGAGGGAGGGAGGGAGGGAGGGAGGGAGGGAGGGAGGGAGGGAGGGAGGGAGGGAGGGAGGGAGGGAGGGAGGGAGGGAGGGAGGGAGGGAGGGAGGGAGGGAGGGAATTGGACCACCAGTCTGAAGGCATTAAGCCAGGACGGCAGAGGAGCAGTCCTGGAGTGAGAGATCACAACACAGACTCTCAGAGAGAGATGGGTTTACATGAGGGAAGAGGATTAGTCAAAACAGACATGAGTCTGGGGCGATAATAAAGTGATGGATGGAGGGAGGGGGGAGGGAGGGAGGGATAGACAGAAGGAAAGGATGATATGAGAAGAGGAAAGCAAAATGGAAAGGCTTAATGACTAGAAGAGACATCGACAGTAGCTTCTGAAAACACCACAGTGTTTGATGGTATCTGAGAAAGAAAGGAGAAGGAGGGAGAGGAGGGAGAGAGGAAGGAAAGGTGGAAAGTGAAGATAAAAGTGAAAAGTGAATGCAGGATCATTTATTCGTAGCCTCTCTCTACGCTTAAACAGCCAAAGACAAAGAAGAGAATTTCAGTCTCGAAACAGAGCTGACCTGGTTGGCCGATACCTGGCGTGGAGCACTTACAGCCCTGGAGCGACTCCAAGTAAATATCTGATGGAACACTGTGTGAGAGTAACCCAGAACCCAGAGAGAGAGAGAGACAGAGAGAGAGAGACAGAGAGAGAGAGAGACAGAGAGAGAGAGAGAGAGAGAGAGAGAGAGAGAGAGAGAGAGAGCTAAAGAGAGAGAGAGCTAAAGAGAGAGAGAGCTAAAGAGAGAGAGAGCTAAAGAGAGAGATGTAGAGGTAAAGCGAACGAAAAAGAGAGATTAAAAGAGTCAAAGAAAGAGAGAAAAGAAAGAGAGATTGAGAGGAAAGAGACATAGAGTGAAAAGAGAGAGAGCACGATAGAGAGAGAGAGTGCATTCCTCCAAGCCACAGCTCGCGGCACTTCATTAAAGTCAGACCAAATCATGTAAAAACGTTTAAAAGGGTAAAGAGGAGGCCGGTACAATATTGAGTCTGAGAGAGATCCAAATGAACCCGACCCCATTTCAACACATCATTCCTCTCGGCCCCAGTGGAAAACCCCGTATGAAAAAAAAGACGTCTCTTCTAGAAATCTATCAGGAAGGGTTCAGGCCTCTCACTTTCCGCCCTGCCACACCTGAAAACAAGCTGCAGGAACAGGAGACGACTCCCTTAACACCGCCGACCGCCACAAAGTAATAGTCTGCACGGAACGCGACAGGGAGAGTGAAAAGAGAGAGAGAGAGGGAGAGAGAGAGAGAGGGAGAACAAAACAAGAGAGAGGGAGGGAGAGAGGCAGAGAATGGTGGCGAGAGAGGAGAAGAGCATTATCTCTTTACCTCCGCCCTCCTCTGTCCCTCCTTCCTCCCCGACACGTTTATTACATCTCTGTCATGCGAGCTGACAGCTTTATCTGATGGGAGCCACAGCAGGAATATGAACAGGGGATGAAGAGGGGGGGGGGGCGACAATGGGAACCCCGTTTATCTCCTCGACAATAGGACCGCACCGCCTTCCACAGCGGTGCATCGTGGTCCGCGGCGTCCGCTTCCTGTCGTACATCGTGCGCGTTTCCTGACAGGAAGTGGGTGAGTGTGTTTCTCTGTGCTGTCCTGGGGCTATCACAACCTCAGGGGGCCAGCCAGTCAGCATCTGACTCCCAGCCAGGCTCGCTACAACAGCACCACACCCCCGGTAAGAGCACAGCCACACGCTAAAGCATTTAGAGGTGTGTGACCCCAAAAACATTCCCACAGCAATGTCAGCTCTCTGGGTTGTTTCACACCCTACTAACACACCGTGCATGCTGACTGCTCCTCACGTGCACCCCCCTCTTCACTCTCTGTCTCTCTCTCTCTCTCTCTCTCTCTCTCTCTCTCTCTCTCTCTCTCTCTCTCTCTCTCTCTCTCTCTCTCTCTCTCTGTGTGAACTGACCAGGCTCAGGATCCCCACAGACACACCTTGGCTTTAGCCTGCTGGTGTTTTCTTGTGGACTTTTCTGGAGAGTGCTCAGGATCGATGCACTCACAACAACATACCTAGGGATGAGGCTGGGGCTGGGGTTGAGGCTGGGCCTAGGGCTGAGGTCTGGGTTGAGGCTGGGGTTGAGGCTGGAGCTGAGTGATGGGTTGAGGCTGGGGCTGAGGCCGGGGCTGGGGCTGAGGTATGGGTTGAGGCTGGGGTTGAGGTTAGAGCTGAGTCCTGGTTGAGGCTGGGGTTCTCTACTTCTCATTCTCACCAGCTAGGAACAGTACACTGTTAGCTAGGTCATCCTGCTGCCTTCCTCAATCATTTGAATAGAGCTCTGTTACATGGTCCCTCTATGGAAAACAGGTGCAGCTCCTAATCTTATCTTCCTGTGCTATATCCTCCGATGTCCTACATCTACAGAGCTTCAACCAACCTACCGTCATTTCTCAGTTTTCAGGCCAAGAAAATCTGGCACAGATGTCAAAACTGGGATATGTGGAACTGCAATGATGTCGGCAACCTGGTATAGCTGGGGTTGAGATCACATGGGGTTGTGAAACCTACATAAGTATGTAGGTTTCATTGAGGGCTTATACTTATACCTACTAAAGAATGCAGTACCATAAACGAATGGCGTGAAAATGAGCAGCCTTTAGGCTTGTGTGCTTTTGGGCTTTGGCTCCTGCGTGTCTGCCCTACCCTGCTAATGATGGTCTTATTTGCCACCTGTTCAAATGTCAGCCATTCCAAATGTCACGGTCCTCTCCTCTGCCTGTGCAGCCAAGTCTGTCAGATATGTTTACTGGATTACTGTATTAAAGAAAAACAATCAGTATCACAGAAAGAGAGAGAGAGAGAGACGTGAGAGGCAGGGAGAAGAGAGCAGGACGAGCGAGCGCAAGAAAAAAGAAAATGACAGGACTGAAGAGTGAAAGAGAGGAAGAGCGTTGTGACCGGGTGGAATCCACATTTCTCACAATGGGATGTTTGCCCACACCAGAGACAACAATGAAATCAATTTCCCAGGCCCTTTCCCTCAATCACTTCCCCTCTATGGCTCACTTGCCCTCCTCCTCTCCTCCTCTCCAGCTCTCTTTCCCTCCTCCTCTCCTCCTCTCCTCCTCCTTCCTCGGGCACCTTTAAATCCACGGATAAAGCCCCCCCGCTATTCCTGAAGCCAAAGGAGGAGGGGAGAAAGAGAGGAGGTGGAGAGGAGGAGAGGAAGACTGATTTCCAGGTAAGGCCTCCACAGACATGTAGACCCCATGCTGCCAGCATCCTGTCAATCATGGAACCTCCTTCGGTGAAATTATTGAACACCAAAATGGCAGCGCTACTGACAGCCTGTGGGGATCGAACCCAGGTCTCACACACAGGGGTCAACGCTTTGGTCTCATGGTGAAGGATGAGCCGCACTCTCTTTTCCATTTGTCTGAACAAGCCGTGGGACAAACGTTTACAGAATGGAATATTTACAGAAGGCAAATTAGGGGTAGTTTGAATGATGTCATCTAGAGTTAGCATTTCGTACCATGTCATCTCTTCTCTATAGCCTGTTTGCATACACAGCACCATACACACACACACACACATGCATGCACACACATCCACACACACAGAAAATACACACACACACACACACACCCCAAAAGAGCAACAGCATGTGTGTGTATCATTACACCTTTAATACTGAGCCTAGAGAGGCTCATTAGGCCCCACAAACACATGCACTCCCTAATGGATGGAGATCTGAACTGGTTTGGTGTCTCTCTCTCTCACACACACACTCCCACGCAAGCTCTGGGGGCTTACAGGTTAGTGTGAAAATAATTAGTGAAGCAGAGGGAATATTTTACACAGTGTCTTCAATAAACAGCCTACCTAAAATGCATAATGATCTTAAATGACTGTGCTTATCTCCCAAGCTGTCCATTGATGACTGATATTAACATTAGTATACAAACAGACTAACATGCTTGATGTGACAATAAAATGCATTCATTTCAAACCCTTTGGGGGCAGGCATGGATGCTAACCAGTCAAGCCCAGATGTGCCGAAGAGTTGCATGACGCAAATCTAATGTAGCTTAGCAACAATGCTCCATATCTCCTCCTCTAATGCTCTCTCACTCTGTGGCTTCCTTTCTCGTCTTCCGACAGTATATATATCTCTCTCTCTCTCTCTACTCTCTCTCTTTCTCTCTCTCTCTCGCTCTGTTTTGCATCCACAGGTTAGGATAATGGTATGGTGTGGTGTGGTGAGTTAAGTGACAGTAGTCAAAGGTGAAGGGCTCTCTCTAGCCGAGCTGAAGTGGGCTAGTAAATGGTCTGATAGCCCAAATGATGAACCAGTTGGAATGTGCAGGTATCCAATCATGGATAGTGTGTGTGTGTGCGTGTGGGTGTGTGTCTGTATGTCTGTGTGCTTGTGTATGAGTCAGGCCTCTGTGTAAGTGAAATCCACATGTGGTAAGGTTCTCCTAATTGACACTTAAGAGACCGGAGAGAGAGAGAGTGGTATGATTGTATATAAAAAGAGAGAGAGACACACACAGAGATATTTGGAACATTATTACAGTAGAGGTGCATTTTATTTGGGTCTCAAGTGAAAGTAACTGAAGTTTGTTTGATTTTTGTCACAGTTGAAAGTTACTAAAAGTACGTTTGATTTGCATCACAGTTAAAAGAAACACTTGAAAGTAACCAGAGCATTTGTTTAGCCTCAAGGGAACTGGAACTTACGACCTAACTGTAAAAGAAGTGGGCTGACCCCTTGCAACACAAGCCCTTCATCATAAAACAAGCACTCCCCAAGCACTCTAAAAACCAAGCACTAAATCTTGTCTGGTAGTTAAGCTAGAAATATTGCTTGGTTCCTGACTTGCCAGGGGTTTACGTAGCTGTGACAGTGGTTGGGTGTCTGGGTTGTAACATGCTTCGACTAGATCTGGTGAGGCTCCACTGCTGAAGACGCCCGACACTGGTGAGGCGGGCTACAGTGGTGGATCTGTGGCACTTTAGAGAAGATGACATCCTGTCCGTCACGCTTAACCTCCAAAACACTGCTGTGCATCGGTGCATTCACGATTTAGACGCTTACAAAATCACTCATCCGGTTGAGGTCTTTGTATGATAGCCTTTCCATGCGTACAGCTCTGTGCACAGCTACAGAGAGACCGACAGGGAGAGAAAAGAGCGAGGGAGAAAGAGGGAGAGAGATAGATAGGGAGAGAGAGATAGACAGGAAAAGAGAGTGAATGAGAAAGATAGGTAGACAGCATAAGGGAGAGAGAGAGCAAAAGGGAGATACAGATATATCTCTTTATTTTTCTCTCCCTATCGCTGTCTCTTCCTTCATCTCTCCATCCCTCCCTCTCTAGTGATCTCTAGCTCTCTACCTTTTCTCTCTCTCTCTTTCCACCCCTCTCTCTCTCTCCTTATCTCTCGCTCTCTCTCAGTCTCATACAGACACACCTCCCTCTTTCTTTCTATCTTTGTCACCCTTTCTCTCTGGAGATATCATGAGGTGCTAGAAAACAAATTACGTTCTGATGCAAATGTTGAGTGGCACAACCTGTGTGTTGAAAACAGCCATGAATACGCTAAGGTCTAAATGAAGCCGTCCTTGGCATGCTAATGTTGAAGAGACGAAAGGAGCGCACCCATCTATCGGGCCACGAAAACAGCTCTTCACGTCCCAATTCTTCTTTTCATTGAAATGATTTCCTTCCCCTCTCCTTTCTATTCTTCTCTTCCTCTCGTCTCTTCCTCCCGAACAGGGAGACTGACGGGGTCCATTTGCACATAAATGGTGAATTATTGCTCTCTGAGCATGGAAGTGCATGGAACGTATTAGAGGAACATTTGAATTTTCAATGCTGATTACTGACCATTTATTCTGTGTGGGAGGAGACCTGGAATTAAACGGGGTTGTGGTTGTTCTTCCAGTAGCGGTTAAGGGAGATACGATTAGCGTATCTTTGGAAGAATCCCATCTTGTTGGCATAAGTTATAGTTTAGTTGTGAGTGAGTGTGTGTAGGCTGAGGTGTTTGGGAGGTGGGCGAGGTACAAACGGAAAGTTTTTGAATACCAGAAATGTGCTTTGTACCCTTACAGTCTGCGTGACTGAGTTCACAAGTGCCCTCTACTTTGATGCAAAGTAACTTTGGGGTTCGTTTAACAATCTGCACAGATCTAAATTCTCAATTAAAAACACAGTGTCACCCCAATATTATTATTCTAGTAAGAATAAGTGATGTTATGAATTCATCTCACGGCTCAGAACTCATCATTACCAACCCAACTGTCTGGGTCTCACATACTTCTCTCTGAGGACAGACAAAGTGTAGACTTCTGAGACCAGCTGCGGGCACACTGCTACCAACTGACAGAGAGAGAGAGAGAGAGAGAGAGAGAGAGAGAGAGAGAGAGAGAGAGAGAGAGAGAGAGAGAGAGAGAGAGAGAGAGAGAGAGAGAGAGAGAGAGAGAGAGAGAGAGAGAGAGAGAGAGAGAGCGAGAGAGAGAGAGAGAGAGAGAGAGAGAGAGAGAGAGAGAGAGAGAGAGAGAGAGAGAGAGAGAGAGTGAAGCCGTGGAGGCTTGTTGACACCGAATGAATCTGTCTATCGGGTTTCAGACTTACGAACTTGACGGACATGTGAGTCAACTCCTGGAATGAATATTTATACTCACACGCACACAAGCACACACATGCGCACACACACACACCCATCATTTACTTCTCAGACAGGCCCAGAGTTTCCAGTCTACATCCGAAAGAGCTTGCGTTGCTCTCCACAGATCACTTGCATCGGAGGTTGCATGGGCTGTTAGCTCACCTGAACTACATCTCCCAGCCCCCACCTGGACAAGGCGTGCATACTGGTGTGTTTGTCTACAGCATGTTCTCCCCAAGACATCACATGGGTCTAACCACAGCAAACATCTCAACAGGACAGAGACCTCAATGTCTCTCACATACAGTGCAGCTGTAAAGGCTTGTGTTGATGTTTACATGAACAGCTGTCAATATTTATACAGGAGGTATATAGGAGCCACAAGGCAGTTCCCAGATCCTAACTGATTTGTATATTCATGTGAATGTAAATAAAACGCCGGAGCCAAGCTTGAGCATCGGTAAGGTTGCTATGCAACCGGAGACAGTTTAGCATCTTGTTTTCTGATGGTTAAGGGGCTGCCACATTTTGGCTTTAACTCAGCACAGCACATATCCGCTACATCTGGGCCTTTCCAAAAACAGAATTAATGAGTTCCACAGTTTCATCCAATTTAAATATCACAAACACACACGCACACACAGACACACCGAAAGAAACCTTCCTTCCCACACACACACACACATACACACAGAAATATCCCCCCCCCCCACATACACACCCACAAAGTAAGAAAGGCACACACACACATGCAGGAAAACATAACACACAATACACACCAAAAAAGTAACAGGCAACGCAGAAGTATCAAATATAGCAGTCCTCATCACAGTGAATCATGATCACTGCTCTCTTTAAGGATGAATGGCTTCCTCTTCCTGGGTGTGTCTGACAGTAAATCTGGAGGACAGACACAAGCACAGCGGATTTCAATTTCTACAATCTCTGAGACACACACACACACACAGAGGACAGAATGGAGTGTTGGTATTCCATCCGTAATAGTGAGGAATGTCAATTCCACACGTGTGTGTGTGTGTGCGTGTGTAAGTGTGTGATGCCTAATGTTCATTGGCTGGCCCTGATCTCTCCATGCATGAGCGTAGCAGCGTCAGGCTAAGTGATTACTAACAGGCTGAGCGTTCAGCCAGCCAACCAGCATCCACATCAGCGTCATTGGCAACACAGACCTCTCAATAAAGTATCAGAAGAGAATGAAAGTTGGGACAAACAAACACGCACACACACACACACACATACAAACACACACACCCACAAACACACACATACGTGCAGTGTACAGTATGTAAATGACCCTGATTAGGCTAGTGACTGCACATGTGGAGGGATCAGCAGGATGTCTGTCTCACGGCACAAGGAAGGCTATTAGCCACCACTATTATCCTCTTTATATTTCCAGGCATACACACACTGTTCAGATAACAGCACACTTAGGATAGTTAACTGAACGATGACAACAGGCATTTGTATTATCATTGACTGGAAAAATACATTTGACAGGAATACAGACATGAACACACACAGACACACGCACACATCACATGCTGCACACATACACAAACGCACATACACACACATATGCACACACATACACACACACACACATGCATTACTAACTACATACACCCACACACACACACACACATGGCTCGGCTGGGTTCTAAAAAGCGGTGCCCCACAGGCTGGCACTGGCGGGGTGGCGCTGATTGAAACCGCCGTGTTTATTTTAGCTTGACCCATTTTGTGTTCCCTGACAGCCGACGTCTCGCCTCGATAGATACCCTGCTGTTCAACCTATTATTACCTCACAATGAACAGAACCGCCCTCTGTTCTGACTGCTCCCTGGGCACTGATGACTGTGGTTATTACCTGTCAGGTGGGAATTCATTTTCAGTCGAGATTCACCACAGCCCAAATGCAAAATAAAACCTATCTCTCTGTTTGTGTACTTATAGATGTTGTGCTCTGTTTTGTTACGTGAGCGGTCTAGCGAAAGTAGATCGCTGGAAAGCGGGTCCACTCACCTGAAGCGCTAATGCTAACTACTTGTCATGGAGCTGTTTGGAGCATGCTGGGTAATGTTTGTCCATCTCCAAATGCACCTCTTCAAGCGCAAGGTGAAATATCCCTCAAACACACCACTCCACACACACTCCACACCCCCTCTCACACCCACCTATCCTCACACAGTGATGACCCTATGACAAATATCACACTCTTCAAGACTTTCAGACATATCAACACATTCTTTTATGTCCCTGACCTAACACGTTTATATTCAGAACGATCTAAAAGACGCACTTGAGAGGGATTCTCAAGTGCGCCTCATTGGACCATGACCTCTGAGGACCAGGTCAACATTGACGAAATACCAGGAGGTTCTGGAACCACAGACGGTTGTCTAAACATCCTGAGGGAGAGTCCGTAGAGTACTGCTTCTGAGCGCACAAGGACTATCAAATGTTTCAATTAATACAAATTGTATTCAGTATCCTGTAAACAGGATTTATCAATTGTATACCCTCCTGTAAAACATGATAAATCGTCCGCATACCCTCCTGGTAAACACGATTAATCAATTGTACACATTCCCTTTTAAACACGATGAATCGATCATATACCCTCCTGCTGCCTGTGGTTCTCACCTTCCATGACGTAGACCAGTGAGCCCACGTCCCCCTCCTTGATGATGCAGCTGTCCTTGCCGTACTCCACCGGGTACATGCAGTCCACTATCTCCTGGATCTGGGACATCTCCAGGTTCTTCATGAAGTCATTGTCCAGGATGGCCTCCTTGATCAAGGCCTTGGATCTGAAGAGAGGAAAGGAGAAGAGACGAGAGGAGAGGAGATGTTTATTCAACAAGTGATAAGAGGACAGGGAGGATGGTGAGAAGGTTTGACAAATACTTTATACTGTATAAACAGCATTTAGCAGTCAACGGTGTAAGCGTTAGAAGAAAGTGTGAACTTTGAAGTCAAACAGAACAGTTCACAACTCTGAAACGTTCATACTTTCATCCCACACACCCCAAACTCCCCAAAAAGTTGAAGTCAAAACAATTTGCCGACACCGCCGTTCACATGAGCGAGCTCCATCTACCTGGCTCTCTGACAGCTGGACGCCTGTTGTGACAGACTCCCTTCACAGACACGCCATTTAATCTGTAGCTTCACAAGCGTCCCAGAGAGGATTCTGTTCAACCACTTAGAACTAACATGCTCTTCAATGACAGGAGAGGAGGCAGGAGGGAGGGGGGGGGCAGAGAGAGAGTGTGGGGGGGAGAGAGGAAGATTGATGTACTATGAAAGAAAGAAAGCAGGAATAGAGAACAGAGAAAGAGAGAGAGAGAGAGAGAGAGAGAGAGAGAGAGAGAGAGAGAGAGAGAGAGAGAGAGATTCCTGTACTAGGTCCTGTACTAGGAGTACCTGCCCAAAGAAGAGAGTCATCTAAAATGTCAAATGTAATCTAAAATCCCAGCCCTTGTCCTGCTAGTTGAGGAAGTGAGGGGCAGTCCTCAGGGGATGATGAAGCCTCTGGATCCCTCCATCATTCTGTCATTTCACCGGGAGATCTCTCCATCCCTCGTGGGCCGCGATGACATGCTAAAATGACCCGGCCCAGGTCGTCTCATTCACTGAGAAGATAAGGACAAGAGCTGAGGCTTCACCATCACAATCATCCCATTGACCCTGTTTCTACAGAGCAACACTTAGACACACACAGCCTGGTTCCCTGTGATTGGGTTTGTTCGAGTAATGGTTTGCGATAGGGCCCCCTGCTGACCCTGGCTACGCTGCTAAGAGAGGCCAAACCCCGAGGAGACAGAGAGAGACGGGCGGATGCGAAGCTGAGATACCCCGCTACGCAGCATTAGCTCTGAGCCCTAGGCTGCGCTTGAATGCTGCAGCTATCCAACCTCCCCTTCAGCCTCAAGTTAACACCCCTCTGCGGGGAGAAGGGGGGATGGGGGGGTGGGTAACTACGGAAATAGAACACTGAAGAGCACTCGGAACCCTCCGAGTTGGAACCTAGTGGTCTGGAAACCTGGGTGTTCTCAGGCCAAAGCAGGTCCCTGCAGTGCTGGGAGAGAGATGGATCAGGCCTTCAGAGGAGCGTCGAAATTAGCTCAATACCATCCGCCACCTTAGTGATTCTCACTGAGCGGAAACACTTTGCTTCCCCAAAGCTACAAAACTCAATAGAAGAGAAAGGTTATGAGTTACTTTACTACTTTGTGATTCTGTATTTTGTTGTCCCCACCGTAGGACAATGACTATGCCTTTGGAGGAGGGAGTTGAGTGAGGAGATAAGGACTATTCTGCCTTGGGATGAAAGTTCCTCAGATATTGTCAACGATTTTCTGTTTGGAGGAAATTGCTGTGTGGGGAAACAGTTGTAGCTAGAACCTTTGTTTTGATAAAAGGGTTCCTTTTACCCTGCTAGGCTTCTCTTTTTTAAATAAAGACAATTCTCATAGGACTCAGTTTAAAAATAATCTGTTTTTATGTTTTCTAAGATTGTGGAGCACGCAGTGACAACTCGGGTGAGGCAATGACAGAACCATATCATTCTCCATTGACTACTTGGTAATTACAGGCTGCTGGAGATGCAGAAATATGAGCCCAGTATAAAATCTTTCAACTCACATTGAATTGGATTCAATCTCAACAAAAATATGCAGTCCTGCCTGTATGGTTTCTCCATATGTCAGAAAGGTTAAAGATGTAAGTGTTTATCCTGTATAAGAAAGATACTGTGTTTAGCTTTGTGTGCAAGGAGAGGCTACCCCTGAATTAACTCTAGGCTTATGTAAACATACTGGGCCCTTATCTTGACCTGGGGGAAGGGTGAGCATTTGTTACAGACCAAGGCTGAGAGGATGTTTGGGGGGTTGAGCTTTTACGACACCAGAACCAGAGATTCAACTAGGGTTGAGGATGAGGATTGGAGGATTACGTTGAGGATTACACGTGCCAGGTCTATGCAAGGGAGCCAATGAAGGAAGAGCCATGGGACATTTGCACGCCTTTGTTTTAGCCAATAACTGTCAAGAGTGGTTCTGTTTAAATAGGTTGCTGGCACAACATGCTAGCAGACAAACTTTGTAGCACAATGGCGGGTGATGTTTTGTCTCCTTGCAGCCACAAGCAATAAAGCTTTCTTAACTTGTTCACCGACTGTGCAATGCTTAGTAAAGATTAATATTTCTGACACCGTCTCCCCTCTCTCTCTCTCTCTCTCTCTCTCTCTCTCTCTCTCTCTCTCTCTCTCTCTCTCTCTCTCTGTCTCTCTCTCTGTCACTTTTGCTTTCTCCATCTCTCTTTTGCACACATGATCTCCTTTCTTCCACTGTCTCGCTCTCCTCTCTCTCTCTCTCTCTCTCTCTCTCTGTCAGTCTGTCTCTTTCCACCTCAGTACAGAAAGCTAGCTGTGAATGAGAGATTGAAACCAAGTACAAATTAATCATTCCTTAATTTCCATTCTTGAGAACAGTATTCATAATATTATATGTGCCAGGTTGACAGCCTGTGACATTTAAGAATGGACTAAATTAAGACATTTTGACAGGAAGACTTGGGGTCTATCCATATTACTGGAACAGCCATTATAAGAAAATTTTTGCCAGACAAAGTCTCCGTTTTGGAAATTAACCTCAATTAATTGTTGACTATCATTGATAAAATCGTCAGATTACTATCACCAAAACACTGGAGATCTGTGCATTTCTGATCCTTGATCTTCTGCTGTACGTTCTAAACTACATTGATATCAATGGACAAGTACAATGGATTGCCCATTGAGAGAACCAACCCTATAATTCACTGCCCCACCTTTGATCTACCCAGCTGACCATACATTCAATAAACAACTCATTAGCTGGGTCTAATTGTAAGTGATATACTGTGTCTTTGCTGTCCCTCAGAGGGTCGATTCAGCCAGTTAAATCCTGTCGTCGGGCCCAGAGTGAGTCACCAACAGGTGGAGAGAAACACTTCAGAGCAGGAGCTCAACACAAGAACACCATTAGTTCTATTCCCCTTGGAAGGCTGCACTCCAGGTGGTGTCTGGAGTCAGAAGACACACACAGACACACACACACACATCTACACACATTCACACATGCACCTACACACTCACACACAAACACAAACACACACACGTGGGAATAGAGCATGCAACACACACTGTTTCACACAGTGGCTTACAGACACACACAGACTATGCAGGAAGGGAGTAAGAGGGCACGCACATATGGTCATACACACACATGTACACACATAGACAATCATACGTGCACACATGTTGACATACACACACACACACACACGCAGGGGCACTCTCTGGCACACCTACACACACACACACACACACACACAGAGAGAGACGTCTCCAGGTGGTAGCAGACCCCTTGGTGACCAGCCAGAAAGGTCCTTTGAAGAGTGGGACCAGGGGGCTATGTGGAGTGCAAGCATGAGGGATAAATGGAAGGATTGAGCGAAGGAGGAGAAGAAAGGGTGTGAGTCTGGAAGAGGACAGAGGAGCACAGTCAAAGAGGGAAGGGGTAACAAAGGGGTGACAATGAATAGAGAGAGACAAGGGAAGCCAGGGGGGATGTGGTCAAGTCGACCTTTATGGTTGGTGAGTGAGCTCTACAGTAATGAGGCTGGCAGGCCAGGCTGGCAGGCCAGGCTGGAGGCACCGACCACGGTCCCACCAGATGGAGACAGACAGGCAGTGGACATGACAGGGCTGGCAGAGCTGTGTGTGTGTGTGTGTGTGTGTGTGTGTGTGTGTGTGTGTGTGTGTGTGTGTGTGTGTGTGTGTGTGTGTGTGTGTGTGTGTGTGTGTGTGTGTGTGTGTGTGTGTGTGTGAGTGTGTGTGTGTGTGTGTGTGTGTGCGTGTGTGTGTGTGTGTTTAGAGTCCGTGCTTAAAGTCCTCTGTGAAGCCGATCCCCCGTAGAGGCACTGGTCAGCATTCCTCGCCTCCCTCCCTGCTCATTGTTCATTTCCTGCGTCTCTCAGAAACGTGTCCCTCAAGCAGTGGAAAGCAGGGATAACAGAGAAAGGTTCCCTTAAAAGGAGAAGGTATGCTGGCTGGGTGATAAGGGGGCATTCCTAAAGGAGGCCTTAGACCCATTAGACCTCGCTAGCTATTTAACTGTTTAACACCTTACAAAGTGTCACATTTTGACAAAAGTATTCAAGCCCATAGATGAGTTTATAAGCCAGTCAAATCTATGCAAATCAAGCATTGGTGACAATCAACAAGCTCCCACCATGTAGAGCTCTTTTAATAAGCTAAATGTTAGCTTTGTCTAGCTTTGCTTCAGTGACAGAACACAATGTAAACTGTTACCCCCCCCCCCAATAACCAAATGAGATGCTAATGCAACTGGACAGGCTGACAGGGATACTGTAGCATGCAACCAATACAGTAGTCATGGTAACACATGCTGTGTACACTGACACAATGTCTCTTTTTGGAAAAACAAAAACAGCCCAGTCTCACGGACTTATCTGCCCACAAACAAAACTCAACTAATGAAGTGTGGTAATACTGGAGCAGATCTGGCTGCTGGCCCCCCAGGGCCTCAGCACAGCATCCAGGGGGACGCAGCCAACACTGTGATTATCGTTTACATCCCACGCAGTGTCAGAAATAGCGGTGGTGAGGCGAGCGGCGGCCTGAGTTGTAAAACAAAGTCAGCTCGCTCCACGTGGGCGTGACGTGGGCGTGGGCGTGAGCGTGGGCGTGAGCGTGGGCGTGGGCGGGATAACAACCAATGTCGTGTTACCGCACACTGAACAAGCCTGTGTTAGACACTGGGCAGCAAGGGGCCAAGGTGTTGTTGAATGGAAGCCAAAATGGTCTAGAATATGTTTGTGTTGTGTGGCAGATTCCTGCTGTGTGGCCAATTAAACAGGCTGGAGGATGATGTTGTGTGATTGGCTTCTAGGAAGGCTGAGTCAATGGAGGCTACTTTAGTCTTATTTAAACCGTGTGTGTGAGTGAGTGTGTGCGTGCGTGCGTGCGTGTGTGTGTGTGTATGTTAGTGAGAGGGGTGGGAGGGGAAGGTTAAAGGGTTGCCAACATAAATAATATTTAACCTGAGTCATAATTATTGTGTCTGAGTAGCACATGGCAGGTTCAATTGAATCCCAGTCAAGAGAATGGAGAGATGGAATTACAAGCACACAGTACTAGCACAAACAACTCACTGATAGTACCCCTACAGCAAGCAGAGAAGACTCACAGGAAATTAATGGGGTGACATCCATTCATATGTTTGGACAGAAAGCTGAAGGCACTCCACATGTCACCAAAACAACACACACACACACACACACTATAACAGCTGAACCAGAGAGCCCATTGGTGTTCTCTAAAGAGAAGTCTAGCCAGTGAATTATTGAGCACGTCCCCCAGACTGACTGACAGCACGGACAGCTCACGGGTCAGAACCACAAGGAACCAACACAGACGTCTAGACGTTCCCCAGCTGACCTGCACAGACGTCTAGACATTCCCCAGCTGACCTGCACAGTAACCGAAGACAGCACCAGTCAGCATTGTTCCATTGTCATCAGAGGACTTTCATCTACATGAAAAGTTACGGCTATATTCAAACATAACCAAATAGCTTCAGTGTATCTTTCAGAGATGGGGCCGCATGTGGATTGTATCTCTGAGTTTGCATGTGAAGAGAATAACACTGTTTTAATGCAAAGGTATGCAGAGATAACGGTGGTGTCATTCTATAAGAGAGGGTGACGTGTACACTGGGTTTCACCTCTCAGTGTGTCAACATGAGGGCCATCAGACAGGGAGACTTTCAGTGATACTGAATTGAGCAGTCCGGTTTGCTGTCATGAGCCTGTCTTAACCACAGGATATGATGTCACTGCCCAATTCACAACCTCAATGCAAATGATCTGATTTTGACGTCCACCACAGCGACTGAAACAAATACGTCATAAACCCAGCGGCGATAACCATTTCCTTCTCAATTTCAGGGAATTGAAAACCACTTATTTGGGTTTATTTTTCATATGTGTTAAGCTTAACGGTAAACAATGCGACTAGTTCAGTACCAGCTGCTGTAATGTACAAAGTAGCTCGTAAATGTGTCAAAAATCATGGGTTTAAGCTAATCAGATAAAACGCTTATATTAAGACCTACTGGGGGCTCTTTGGGTAGAAGGGCAGAGTGACTTGACTGAGATCGTGGATGTCAAAGGCAGTTGGTTCCGCGGATATCGCCTGCCTCTTGGTCCGGTGCTGTTCTCTTAGAATGCTCTGCTTGTGGACTTGTTGCGTCGCCGGTTTGATAACGGATCGGTATTTATCCAGTTCGTTTTGAAGCTTCTGAATCAATTCGTCCTTCTGATCCAACTCCAGCTCCAGTTCGTCGATGAGTGCGTCTCGTTGTCGCAGCTCCTCTATCTTCTCCTGGAGCGCGTACTGGAGATCGCGTAAAGTGCCCATGGTTTCCAGTCCTCAACTCACCCCGGCTCGAACTAACTTTGTAAATGATCCGAGCGGTGTCTGTGTGAAGCAACCTCCCTTGTTCCCTACCACGAGACAAATGCACAAGATCATCCAGGTTTCCCAAGGCTTGCCGCGAGTCTGCGAAGCTCTCTAGCGAGAGTTTCCAATGAGAGGTCGACCGATACGCCGAAACAATGTTCTTCCAACCATCGCTCTCGCAACAAGCTGAAGTTTCACGCAGCATTCATTCTACTGCCCTCATACGTCAATATCCAAATCGAGTTTACGCGCGCGCAGCGCACCCCTCCAAGAGCGTGGAACAAGTTAGATGCTCACCTCGAGAATCTGACCTCACCACCCACAGAGGTAAATAGGTAACGCTCTCGGGTACGCAGACCCTGACACACACACGTCAATGGGGTATGATCCAGATTACTAGCTCAAACCAGACTGTAGCTTGTACCGAGTAGAATACAATTTAATATATCATCCCTTCAATAATCTGAGATGAACATAAAACGTCTGCGTATTGGATTTACCACTCCCTTTCTGATCCCCAGCTCACATCACCATGCCAACACAACTAGAGATATCAACACCATCCAATAACTCTTGCTCCTTATCCATATCAGTCAGGCCATAACATCGGAATAGCCATGGAGTTCCGGTCTGTTGTCTTACTGTCTTACTGTTTTACTGTCTGTTGTCTCCTCTACCTGTTGGCTTTAACCTGGTCTGTGTTGGACTGCCGTGTTGTGACGGCACCTGAGGACAGCGAGCCCGGCGGAGGGTCTCCAGCGCCCTCATCTGGCCATGCAATGCCATCGCGAGCGCTAAACTCAGTAGGGTGGCGCTATAGGATGTGTAATGCGTTGCAGAAACAGCGGGTGGCAGGTGACAACTTTCTCGTTTCATGTCATACAAAGGCAAGTACGTAGATTGCGTTTCCGGCCGATCAATATTCGCGGCCTTTAGAGTGCTGTCAGTGGGGGTGTTCAGAGAGGAGACCTTCACTGACAGAAGCAGACACCAGGACTGCATTTCATTTGAATCCACAGTGTTCGGTTCATCATGTTTGTGAAGAGTACAGAGGCCCTAATTAAGCTGAGGGAGAAGAGAAGGGTGTTCGTATGTGTGGCTGCTGTCACTAAGTGTGTAGCCTATTTGTGGGTGTCCTTAAGTGTGTGTGTGTGTGTTTGTTTGTGTGCACGCGCATACATTACGCGGATAAGTGTCTCCGAGAGGATTTGCAAGACGTGGGTCTCAGTGAACATCAAAGTGTGTGTGAGGGGCAGACGGAGGGGGGAGCGATGCTAATATTGAGAGAGGAGTGTGTGTTCTGCATGTGAGCTGAGAGCCAGGCACAGCCACACACCACGCATCTCTTTGTCCGGGGCCGCAAGATAACACACTTCCCATGTTGGAGTGCTTTTGAAGGAGCCTGTTGATTGTACTGTATAGGGTTAGGGGGGAAGAGGAGGGGGAGGAGGAGGAGGGGGAGGAGGAGGGGGGGGGGGGGCGAGGCCCCTGATGCTTGTTAATCTGTGCTCCGTCACCAACCACAGACCCTCGTTGTGGATTTATTTTCACTGTAACTTCTTGTAAGTGTGGGTGCCTGTATGTGTGAGATAGTGCGTGTAACAACTGAAACAAAAAATGATACTATACACTATGTCAAGATAGGTTCGGTCATTTCTGCAGAAGAACAGAATGAAATCTGAGCTTGTCAAGTGTGCCTCCATCATAAACATGTCTGAGGAGAAGCGGGACACTACAACAACATACAGAACACAAACACCAAATCTGTGATCACATGCAGAAATCTGAACTTTACTGAAACTCTACCATCGCCTCTCTGGATCCTCCTGGTACTGCAGAAAGGTTGTGCTGCCTCCTTGTGGTGATCTGTTGCAGTTGAGATCTATATACAGCATTTGAACGCTTATAGGTGGATAGAGAAAACTGTGAGTGCCTTCTGGCCCAGATGGACAGATCTAGTGTGTGTGTGTGTGTGTGTGTGTGTGTGTGTGTGTGTGTGTGTGTGTGTGTGTGTGTGTGTGTGTGTGTGTGTGTGTGTGTGTGTGTGTGAGAGAGAGAGAGAGAGAGAGAGAGAGAGAGAGAGAGAGAGAGAGAGAGAGAGAGAGAGAGAGAGAGTGAGAGAGAGAGACAGAACGATAGACATAGAGCAGAAGGCATCACTGACTAATGGCTCCACTCCATCACTAATTCAGAAGCGTCTCTCCTCTTCGTTTGATGTTGTAAAGCCACCAGGCTCCTCTGCTGAGACTCATCGTGACTTCTCTCTCCCACTCAGGGGCTGATAGCCTTTTGCCTCCACCCAGTGGGACCGTAGGGAGGCAGAGATCAAACACACACCTGGCCTAAACCCTGTCTGTCTGATTACCTATGCATGAGTGCAATAGGTGTATGTTGCTTTGGATGAAAGTCTCGGCTAAATTAATAAAATATAAGTGTAACTAATAAAGAAAACTGTACAGGTATGAGGGACATTGATATACTGGATCATTTTACAGGGAATTGTCAGTTAAATATGATTTACTCTCAATCATTATCAAATATTAAGTAGTATGTAAAAAATCGATTATTGAAATAAAGTTTAAAACCATACATTGTTGGATGGCTGATGTGATTCTGGATGCCTTTTAAAGTCCCTTTAGGACTGGAACAAGATTCTTCTCTGATGTGCATCATGCAAGCACAGCAGTACCAGTTGAAAAGGAAGACTACACCATTACAGGGTCTAATTACTTGGAGTCCACAGGTGACAACTTGTATGAGGTGGTTTTGGGTGATGTGCTGGCCTCTGCTGTAGCTACAGCTGGTCTAAGTACGTTTCAGATTAATAAATTAATCTTCACATCCCAACGACTTTTTTTATCACCATGGTGACAGTTTAGGCCTAAAGGCTTGAATCACAATATGAATACTATTGTATGGATAGTTACCACTCTCAAGAATAGTGAAGAGCATGAGAGTTGCCCTAAACCAAAACCGTAAAAGCACAGAGCCTGATGATGATTTAATAATCCACCGAAATGCGTTTAGACTCAGCAATCATCTTCCTACCAAACCGATTACACCGTGCACTTCCTCCGTGTAATGCACACGGGAGTTGGAAGATGGACCCAATCAATTAGAACCAGACTGCCTGTCTCGTACATGCCGCATCCCTCAAAGATGAAAGTACCTATCGATCTAAGAGTTCTGCTCATTCACAATTTACCGTACGCACACATAACATTCGTTATTTGGTCACATTTACGCGTATATATTCATATTACAATATAATGAATGTAGAAGTAGTACGGTAAGGATAGCCTACCTATCCGATTTTGAGTGTTTCCTGAAAGCTTCACTGTTCAACTCCTGGAAGGTCCGGTAGGCTTGCGGTTCCGCGGAGATGCCCTGTGCGCGCCTGGTTCTCGGTCCGATCACCTGCGCGCTGGGCAAAACCGACTGGCATTTGTGCAGCTTTCGCTTCAGCTCGTGGATCTCTTCTTCCTTCTCAGCAAGTCGTTTTTCCATGTCTTTAATCCTGTCCTCTTTCATCAACAGGATCTTGGCAAAGTCTTCCTCGAGATCACCCATCATGCACGACCCGGACAAACTTCACCAAGGCTGAAACGGGAGACTGGCAAGCGGAAATAAGTAACCGTTCACAGGTCTCGCCCTCTCCAAAAATTGATTCGAATGGAGAATCACCCCGAATTGGACTCTTGTTTCGACACTATAGACTATTCTTCACCGAGGAGCTGTCAGCACGAGAAGTTAAGCCGGTCGCTGGAGGTGGGAGCTGAGCGCAGCCTTTCCTCCGTCCCTCGCGCGGACTAGTAATGGTGCTCTTGGAGACGATAATTAGGGTTGGCCGCTCGCGCGCTCTCTGTCTCTCCCTCACAGCAACTAGGGTCACCTCTCGCTGTTACTAGACACACGCACGCACGCACACACACAAGGCGCATGCAGAAAAAGCTTATGTGTGTCCAAAGCAGAACAGCGATCAACACGGCAGGAAACAGCGGGGTATTTCGCTCTGTAATCACTCTCACTCTCTCGACCTGCAGCCTAGTCTAGACTAGCTCCTTCGAATAGCATCAATGAGCACGTAGGTGACGTTTTATGTAACTTGACCCAGCGGTTGACAGTAATGCTATTGGAGGAGCATCTGTACTTACCAGAATGTGATCTCATAGGCAACATAGTGTCTGACCCCCCTCCCCCATTCTTCCTCACACACACACACAAACACACACGCACACACTTACTATTCTCTGAATGCAATACTGCTCATCAATGGAGCACTGGTCAATGGAGGTTTGTGCACGTCCACGCTCATTCAAACAAAAACGCACCCGCGCACACACTTCCTGGAGCACACACATATTCCAACAAACACACAATGGTTCATCCAGTCAGCTAAAGTGCTTATCGTTTGATCAATCCATCTCCCCTGTCAATTATCACCTTGACTTCCTATTACCCAGAAACACATGAATATTTCACTGTTTCCAGTAAGCACAAGCACAACCTCAGGCTCTGGCATCACCACAGGTTAATGTTCAATTAACTGCCCAAGCAGAACTCTTCCCAGCTATAGTAGCCAACAAAGCTATGATGATTCATATACGGCAGAGATTAGAGCAAGAGAGAAAGTAAGAAAGAGAGGAAGTGTGTGTGAGATAAAGAGAGAGAAAGAGAGAGAGAGATAATGAGAGACATTTGCCCTCTATGACTGCTAAGTGGTTTATAGATGTTCTCATCCATTGTTTCCAGCATCAATGGTCACCTTGACCGTGTCATCCTATACCACCCCCCCCCCCCATTTCATTCATACATCCTTCCTTCCTTCTTTCATCCACCCATCCCTTCTTCTTCATCCCTCCATCTCACCTTCCCTCCCTCTCTTCTTCCCTCCATCTCACCCTCCCTTCACCCATTCCTCTCTCCATCCCTCCTTCCATCAATAGAGCATCTTTCCTGTGCGATGCACCGAGCTGCTAGCGTTAGCTGGCTGTCTCTGCCACCCCTCTCAGATGCCCTGCCCAGCCCTGGAGCTTCTCCCTCCCTCGGGGACAGCTCATCTTCCACAGGAGGCTAGCCAGACGCTAGTCAGCTCCTTCCTGTAACCCACACCACTCTCTCTCTTCGCTTGCTCCCTCCCTCCCTCACTCTCGCTCTCTCTCTCTTTCTCTCCCTCTCTCTCTCTCTCTCTCTCTCTCTCTCTCTCTCTCTCTATCTCTCTCTCTCTCCTGTCGTTTTCTCTTTTCACACTCTTTCTTTGTCTCTCTCTTTATCCCTTTCTCTCGGTCTCTTTCTCTGTCTCTCTCTCTCTCTCTGGTCTCTAAGTGAAGACAGGATGTTGAAGATCAATACTGCTGACCTCATCTGGAGCCAGCAGATATGAGGGCCGGATGTGACTTATGGGCGGAGCCAGCGGATATGAGGGCTGGGTGAGACAATATGGGCGGAGCCAGCAGAGGTGTTTCTGGTCGGGGCATAGGACCACTGGTGGTGATGGGAGAGAGTGATGAAGAGAGTGATGAAGAGAGGGAGATGGAGACTGGGATTGGCTGCAGGGTGGAGCAGAAGGGGGAGATAGAAATGGCGAGAGAGGTGGAGTCAGTGATGTGAAGAGGGAGGGGGGTGGGTGGAAGGAGTTGTCAGAGTACACAGACACACACTACACACATACACAAACACAGGTACATCAGGGAAAGAGCCTTTGCCAAATACACACAACACACTTTAGTTTGAAGAAAAAAATTGCACAGAAATAATCATGTCTTCCGAGAAACAGCCTGTGTGTACAGCACGTGTGTGTGTGGCTGTCTGTTCGAGAGAAGATGTTTATTTTGAGTCTCGTTCTCTCTCGTAGTTGTCGTGAAGAGTGACAGTCTCTGCTGTTGTCATTACCAGGGGATGAAATAGACGCTAAGACGCCGAGCCCCCTGTTCCTCCTGTTCCTCCTGCTCCTCCTCGCAGCTCTGTGTGCGATCACTCATGCCTGGACGGGGCTCTCCTGAGCCTCACACACTAAATACACACACACGCACGTACACTTACAGCGATACAGATGGTTGTTGAGGTGCATGCACAAACACACAGATCAATACATAAGCATGCATGTACACACACACACGCATCCACAAACACACACACACACACGTGTCTGCAGACTGAGAACAAATGCAGAGACTGTCCAGATCCCCGGAATAGCTCCTTTCACATGCACAGTGGATGTGGCACAGGTACAGGATATACATTTAGAGAGTGTGTTTGTCGGAGGAGCCATGACCTTGTGGAGGAGAATGAGAGAGGTATTCTCCTCTGACAGGCCTGGAGGACTACCGGGCCTGCAGCCAGATGGCTGGCCAGCCAGCGCTCAGGGAACGGCCTTATGACAACAAAGTCAGCTTCAAACTGTCATCCGCACATCACCCTCGTGTGTCTCTGTAGAATATGGAATTATCACCTTCTCCATCCCTCCCTTCCCCTTTCTCCTTTCTCCCTCTCTCTTTGTCTCTCTTCCTGTGCCAGTGCCACCCCCCCCCCCCCCCCCGCAACCCCTCTCTCACCCTCTCTTTCTCTCTCTGCTCCTCTCCCTGTCTACATGTATGGAGTGGAGCATGTCTGAAAAGGCCACAGCACGTCCGTACGGCTATTTTAAACAGCAAATAAAGAAACGGTCGGACCGAGCCAGCAGAGGAGAAGAGAGGAGAACACTGGAGACGGTTTGAAGTTTTATTCCAAATAAAAGCACATGCAGAGTTTGACAGAGTGCGAAAAAATACAAAAACTTTGTTTTTCCTCATGTTTATTGTATCAACGCGACACACTGCTCCTCTGCTTATTGTAGTTTATACAGATATGCAATGACGCATATGAACGACTGCCCCAGGGTTGTATGTTCTCAACAGCTAGAACTCCTATGTGTGTGTGTGTGTGTGTGTGTGTGTGTGTTAGGGGGGGGATGTCTGTATGAGAGAGATCATGTATCACTGTCCCTCGATTGTGACACAAACCCATCATCTCCTCGCTCTCCTTTTTCTCTCTCACCGACCTTTGTCTCTCGCTCTCTCGTTGTAACTCCATTTCGAATCCTCTCTCTGCCCCCTCTCTCCCCTCCCACGATGAATCAGTCAGAGAGACGTGTGATCCAGCCCCTTGTCCCTGAGCAGGGAGTCATTACTGCAGAGATGGGAAGAGGTTCGTGTCTCATCACCACCCTCAACACACGCAGGAGATGGAGGGAGAGGAAGGAGGAGAGATATCTGAGAGATGGAGATGGAAGGAGAGAAGGGGCGGAGAGAGATCTGAAAGAGGAGATGGATGGAGAGGAAGGAGAAGAGAGATCTGAGGGGAGAACGGGTGAGGAAGGAGGAGAGAGAGCCAACAGAGAGAAAAAAGAAAGTGTGAGAGAGAGAGAGAGAGAGAGAGAGAGAGAGAAAGAGAGAGAGAGAGAGAGAGAGAGAGAGA